>JAPYZK010007759.1:0-11537 GCA_030522785.1 Platygaster equestris
TCGTCTTAACTCGTTGATTTTTCAACGAATCCACAAAATTCTTACCAATTTTGATTCGTAAGACTTGAGCAAAGACGACGGGACATGAAAAAAGGTGAAGAACCATTTGCCGATGTATGTTTTTTTAATACAAATGGAAAACCATGTTTTTTCGGTTTCGTACCAAAAAAGTGATCGAGGAAGTTTGAGGCATCACAAACTTCCTGTGAACAAATGAACCGCTTGCGTATTGTCGAATGTTTTGGAAAATCTCAACTCGATTGAATTTTCGATCTTTTCGGAAATTTTTAATTTTTCAAAAATTTTTGCATATTTCAATTCCAACTATTCGTGCACTCAAAAGCGCCATTTTTGTGTATTTTTAAAAAAAGCACTGTATGCAACAAGTGCGTAAGATATCTTAGCCCGTGAGTGTAAAGTTTGAAACACTCTACTTCGGCTAGCACACTCTCGACTCCGGCTCACGCACTCGATTTCGGCTGCACGTACTCGCTACGCTCGTGCGTTTGCCTCCGTTTCGCGCGTTCTCCTTCGTTTCGTTGTGCGTTCGCCTCCGTCTCGCGTGTTCGCCTTCGTCTCATGTTACAAACCTTACACGCACGGAATAACCTATTTTGCGCACTTGTTACACAATGTACTATTTCGAGGATGCAGTTTGTATGACGCGAATGTACATTTTGGCTTGCAGTGCCCAGATTGGATCTGGATAGCCTGGAAAGTGGTTATCATGGGCTGATAAAGGAAAACGAGACGCTGGTGGAAGTGACGCCGCGAATTCGGGCTTTGGGCGGCAACATTTGCTCGTTCCGGATCGCGAACAAACACCATGGAGAAGCGCCTTTCGAGATCGTCCTCAAGGAAAAAGGCATCGCGGAGCTCAGGGCGCTGCGCGTCCTTAACTGCGAGAAACGGCGAAATTACAAATTCGACATCGCCGCCGTTGCTTGCTCCGGGGCGCAGTCCGAAAAGTACGTTTTTTTCAAACTCGTGAAAATTTTTATAACAAACATGAAAATTAGACTGTAGACTGGATTGAAAAATTCTGCTATTCGAAAACTTCGGAAAGTCTGGAAATTCTTGACTTTTCGGATTCAAGTTAGAAAGTGAAACTCGCAACTCCGAAAAATTTATACAGATCGAAAAAATTTCAGACAGAATTCGAAAACTCGATTATTCTGAATTTAATAATCCCAAAATGTGTGTATTCAAGGTGGAGAATGAATTCAAATTAATTACGGCAATTTTTTAAAACGAGATTTTCCCTTACGGTTAAATTCAAGGACGTAGCCAGAAATTTCGTTCGGGGGGAGCTGAGGTGATTTTTACTCGAAATTAATTCAACTAATTCAAGAAGTAAAATGTTATTAGAAAATTATGGAAGTTTTCTAAATTCTCAGAGTTTTCAGTACTTTTTGATATCTCTGGAGTTTCTAATATGTTTGAGATGCTCGAAATTGTCGAAATTCTCTGGACGTTTGAAATTCTCGAAATACTCCAAACTTTGAAGATTGCAAAATTGTTGAAAATTATTAAGTTTCTCAGAGTTTCAGGGATTCGTTGAATTTACGGAATTTCGATAATTATGGAAGTATTGTAACTTTTCAGAATTTTTAAAACTTTTTCAAATCTCTGAAATTTCTGAAATTTTCAAATTCTGAAAAGTTCGAAAATTCCTAAAAGTTTGAAAATTTTCAAAATCCTCTAAACTTTGAAATTTATCATAATAATCGAAAATCTTGAAATATGTCAAAAATGTTCCAACTAAACAAAAGTTTTTCCAAATTTTAGAAACTTGTGAAATATTTAAAATTTCAAGAATGATGAAAAATGCCTTAATTCTCAAGATTTTCGAAAAATTTTTCATACTCCGAAATGTATGGAAATTTTTGGAATTCTGAAAATTGTCAAAATACTGAAAACTTTCGAAATTCTCTGAATTATGAAAAATTTCGACATGTTCCAAATTATCAAGATTCTCGAAATGTGAAGAATCCGTAAAACTTTCGTAATATCAAGAATTATGAAAATATTGCTAATTTTCAGAATCTCCGAAATTTGTACAAATCTCTGAAATTTACGAAAATTTTAAAATTCTCGAACTTTTCAGAATTCCAACAACTTCCAAAATCCTCAAAATACTTCAAACTTCAAAAATTCTTAAAATTGTTAAAAATCTTGAAATGTTCAAAATATTCCAAGTTATTCAGTTTCTCGAAATGTCAGAAATTCGTAAAATTCTCGTAATTTCAAGAATTATGAAAATATTGTGAATTTCTAGAATTTTCGAAACTTTTTAAAACTCTGAAATTTTCAAAACTGTTGAAATTCTGAAGATCTTCAAACTTCTAAAAACTTGTAGAATCCTCGAAATCCCCCAAACTCTGAAAATTCCCAAAATTGTTGAAAATCTTGAAATGTTGAAAGTATTAAAAATTGTCAAGTTTCTCGAAAGCTTTGACACTCGTGAAAATCAGAATTGTTTTACTATTTTTATTCTTTGCAGTGTGCTAGATTTTTAACAATTTCTATAATTTCGAAGGGGGCTTCAGCCCCTCTGAAATTGGCTACGTGATTGGTTAAATTGTTGTGGAACACATACATTCTCAAGATAAAATGAATTCACTGATTATTCGAGTTCACAGATTTAAAAACTTGATATATGCTAAAAAATAAGAATATAGAATAAGAATATAAATATTATGGTTAATTTTACACGATCAAAAAAATTATGATTGAACATGTAAAATTAGACTTTGAATACATAACATTGAAATCGGTTCATCCAATTTCTACTCTGTTAATTAGGTACACACACGCGTATGTGATGGAACGAATTATCGATTTAATTTTTCGTCCGATGAATTCGCGTATTGTTCCCATGTCACTGAAACTGATTGTGAGAGGGATTCAATGTAATTCAATACCTTTTCTGTTCGAGTTTTGACCCAATATCAGAATGAAATAGAGCAGCGTTATGAAATGGTGAAAATATCGGAAAATCGCGCCAACGATATTATTCATATATTATTATAAACTTGAATTATTGAGAATTTCGTAATTTAGTATAGATAATTTTTGGTTTTGATATTCGAACTGGTTGTAAAAAAATTTTTTTTTATTTCAATTTTTCGTGCACTCAAAAGCGCCATCTTTTTGCATTTGTAAAAAAAAAGCACTGTATGCAACAAGTACGCAAGATAGGTTAGCCTGTGAGTGTAAAGTTTGTTTAAGACTTCAGCTGCACGCACTCGTTACGCTCGTGCGTTCGCCTACGTCTCGCGTCTTCGCCTCCGTCTCGTGTTCCAAAATTTGCACTCACGGAATAACCTATTTCGCGCCCTTGTTACATAATGTACGATTCTATCTCGTCGCCCATATTTTCCAGCGCGACGGTGCATATAACGGTGGTGGACGTGAACGAGTACGCCCCGCAATTTCTGCAGCCCGCTTACGTCAGCACCGTGGACGAGGGTCGGCTCTACGAGGAAGTCGTACGCGTCGAGGCCTCCGACCGGGACTGCACCCCGAAATTCGGCGACGTCTGCAAGTACGAGATTCTGACCGCGGAGCAGCCCTTTGTGATCGATAACGAAGGCGCGATCCGCAACACCGAGCCCCTGGACTACGAGCGATCCCACAACTACATCCTCAGCGTCGTCGCCTACGACTGCGGCATGAAACAGTCCGCTCCCGCCATGGTCACGGTCAAGGTCAATCGGGTGTGCTCTCCGGGTTGGCGGGGTGTCCCGGAACGCGTCGACTACGCCGCCGGGGCCGGCTCCCAGCCGCTTCTGCCCTCCGTCAGGCTCGAGCTCTGCGACGCTCCCTGCGCGGTGCAAAATTTGAGGTAGTTGATTCTTGAGGAAATCACCCTGGGACATATGACAGCGGCGTGGGTAGAAATTGGGAAAATAGTTTTGAAAAATATTACACTTTATGTCAAACATAATCACAAATAATATTTCATTTGCAAAAAATTCTTGTAAATTATCGAAGATTTTTCAAAATTTGGAACAGTTTCATAAAATTTAGAAAAAATACATTATATTCTTGAAAAATTGTTTTTTGCAAAACACGCACTGAACAGACGCTTCGAGCCCCTGAAATAGCGCATTGAGGACGTCCATTTACGACCGGCGATTTGGTATTGTACCCATTTACGACCGGCGATTTGGTATTGTACCTATGGTCGTTCCTCAAGACCTAGAATTGTTCCTCAAGCCCTACTTTTGTTCCTCAAGTCCGCTGGAAACAGGGACAATATGGTCCATATTGTTTTGACATTTATAGGTTCGCGGTGTACCGTGTCTCAAATGTTCCCCCTCAATACGCTGTTTCAGAGGCTGAAAGCCTCTATTCAGTGTGTTTTGCAAAAAATATTGTTTGCACCACGCCTCAAGTCCTTGATAAAAAAAGATCTATATTATTCAAAACTCTACATAATAATTAACAATGCAATAAAAGTTCCTCAAAACTTCTCAGTTTTTCGGATAATATCAACAAATTTTGTGAATGGTTACAAAAATTCCACGTAATTATCACAATCATACAAAAATATAAATAAATTCCGAAAATTTGACTATTTCGGAATCAGAAAATTTCTTGAAATTCGATCTAAATTGCAATGTAATATAGAGCTCGCGTACAAAATATAAAATTCACAATTTTGGAGTATACGGTTTAAAAATAACGAATTCCAAAATATATGTTATATAAATATTATTTATAAATTATTATTGTAATTATTATAATTTTAATAATTATTAATATAACAATTATTATAAGTAATAATAATTATTGTTATTATTATCATTATTCTTATTTTATTTTATTTATATATTATTATTTTAAAATAACATACTCCAAAAGATTAATATATTCGAATTGAAAATCACAAAATCCACACGTTTTCAAGAATTTTGATTTGTAGGTTGTAAAGGTCGTAAATGTTTTTGCAGTGATTGATGTTGTTCATTTTTTTTCACTTACTCAGAACGACCTTGACCTTGGCGACTGACCATATCGGGAAAGGATGCGACAGGGACACGTACGGTGTCAGAAGCCAAAGGAAGCTTTGCGGGGCGTCGAGGGACAGCGTCGACCTTTTGCCGACTCCGGGGCCGTCGACGCCATGGACCTCGTCCTTGTCCCGGGACGAGGGTCGCGAAGCCGACGAGATTTTCGAGTTCGACGGCGTCAGTTCCGCGGCGATCATTCCCGAGGACGTTTTGGAACATTCCCTGGCCCAGAAATTCACCATCGGCGTTTGGGTCAAGCATAGACCCAGACCCAGGCAGGATCCCCACGTCAAGGAACACATACTTTGCGCTGCTGATGATCATAGTGAGTTTTCTCTTATTTCCTCTAGTAATTCTAGTTTTTATAAAAACCTTATAAAAAATTTTTATAACAATTTTTATAAGGTTGGTTTTATGAAAGTTTTAGAAAATTTGCATTTTTTATAACGTGGTTTTATGAAAGTTATATAAAAAAATTGTTTTTATACAAAATTTTTTTTCAATGTTTTCAAAAATATGCAAACATTTTTCTAAACTTTTTTGGATCATTTTGTTATATGTATACCATTTTTCATCAGTTTGTGAGGCTTTAGCTCAAATTTCGTTTTGAAAGAAATTTAGAAATTTTTTGGAGATAGCGGGATTTGAACTTGAGAATTTGTATGAGAAATATAAATGATATTCATCTGGAAAAGTGCGCCTGAAAATAACATGTTACTCCTCGAGTATAGAAACAATCAAACAATCGCGTCGAAACATAAATGGAATCAAGCAAAGCCTGCCTTTTCCATTTCCCCGATATTCAATTTTACGAACAATAAAAGCTCTTACGTCAATGCACTTCGTATTGATTTGCATTTTCGATTATTATTTTTTTTTACTGCGATTTAATGAAAAATTCAATTAAATTTTAATATTTTAATTCAATTTCCCGTAAAATTGACCTTGAAATCGTGAGGAACCTTGAGTTTTCTATGCTTTTGTTTTGTTTTTTTAGCTTCGGAAATTTTTTTCGAAAAATCAAAAAATTTTTAAATTCACTTGATATAATTTGTACCTTCATTTTAAATGAATTTGTTGAAAATTTTGAGTCATCAATTTACATCAATTTACATCAATTTTGAGACCTTCTCAGGTCTCAGACCTGAGAAGCTTATTTACTCAAATAGCTTTTTTTTCTTCTTCTCATACACGACGTTCATTGCGAACGTCGCGCAAATTCAATCCAAAACTTATTGTTACGATGACGCTTCCAGAGTGATCCAGGATCCCGTGCTCGGTAGATCTTGATCATGTGAAGGCATCTTTAATCTTAAAGGTGTGTGCCTTCACATGGCGAACAGCAGAGAACGGATGCGCGAACAGTCAGATCAAGTCAGCTGATCGTGACCGTGTTTATAAAATGACTGTTCTTTCTGTTAACAGGAATAGTTTATAGTTTCTTGTTCGTTTTTTTCGCGCAAACATATCATATAACTCATTTTCGGATGTCGTTAACCTTAGTCAATATTTTTGAAATTCGACAGTTCGAGATAAGCAAACCGAAACCATAACAATGCGCCGCCATAATGGAAGCCATGTTGGCCGCCATCTTTGTTCGCTCTTCTGTTCTGTTTTCGGATGTTGTTAACGATGTCGTTAACTTTAGTCAATATTTTTGAAATTTGGCAGTTCGTGATGAGCACGTAGACCGAAACCAAAACAATGCGCCGCCATGATGGAGGCCATGTTGGCCGCCATCTTTGTTCGCTTTTCTGTTCTGTTTTCGGATGTCGTTAACTTTAGTCAATATTTTTGAAATTTGACAGTTCAAGATGAGCATATAAACCGAAACCTAAACAATGCGCCGCCATGATGGAAGTCGTTTTGGCCGCCATCTTTGTTCGCTCTTTTGTTCTGTTTTCGGATATCGTTAACGATGTCGTTAACTTTAGTAAATATTTTTCAAATTTGACTGTTCGAGATGAGCATATAAACCGAAACCAAAACAATGCGCCGCTATATTGGCCGCCATGATGGAAGCCATGTTGGCCGCCATCTTTGTTCGCTCTTCTGTTCGCTATGTGAAGGCCACTTCAGAATGTAATACATTTCAAGAGTTATGTATTATGTTTTGAACATTGTACGTAAAAGAATGCTCTGAAAATTGTATCATTTATCTCATTAAAATCTCAGACTTGAATTCTGAAAATATCTTCATTCCAAAATTGCGAATAAGTTGATGTATCTTTTACGCGCGAGCTTCGTCTACACAATTATAATGAATGATCATGCAAAATTTTTGTGCTTGAAGAGGGAATCCGCACAAAATAGTTTTTATTTTTATATGTACAGATTTGATTAATCAGGTTTTGCTAATTACAAGCGTATTCAATCATCAGGATTACGGCAAACTCGTGTCGCGGAATTATCGCGAAACAGGTGTTTCGACGTAAATTATAGGTCATTGATGTTTGTGAAATTGGACCAATTATTAATGGAAGTTCGGTGTCGTCTGGTTAGAGAGGAGTGACAGATGACCGAAATAATTTCTCGCCGAATTTTATATATAGAATACGACGTGTTTCTAATTTTTGAACATCCTTTTTTCCAAGGGAAACAGATTTGTCTCGGCTTATGCTTTTTTCGTGAATTGATATTTTAGGCAGGGTGTCTGAAAATCACGGAAACGAAATGGAAATTATATTACGTTTTTAATGATTTATGCAAAATGATCTGGATTTGACTCAGCAATCGTATATTTTATCAATTTGACATTTTTTTTAACTGAATGTAATTTAAAATTAAAAATCATTCAAATTGGATGAGGAAACGATTTAAATGAATTTCAATTTTGAATTTCAATATTTTACAAACTCAGCGATGAACTTTGAATAAAAAACAAAAAATTGAATGACATTTCTTATACTTCTTGAATTTTTAGAAATTTTGAGGATAAAAAATTTTTCTACATTCTCAAAATTTCAAATTTATCAACATATTTACATATTTTTCGAACTTTCGTAATTTTTTTGATCTATAGAAATTCCCAGAATCCTGAAAATTTGCATTCAAAATTCTTGGGATCCCCGGAAATAATAAAATTTCCAAAATTTTCTCAAGTCTGAGAATTTTTGGAATTTTCTAAATCTAGTGAAATTTTCGAGATTTTTGAAATTTTTGAAATTTTTAAAATAAAATTCACAAATTCAGTAAATTTCTGAAACTCTGAAGTTATGCAAATTTTTAAAATTATTCAAATTTTCGGAATTATAAAATTTTTTAAATTCTAAAAATTGTGATCGAATATTAACAAATGTTGAATTTTTTCAAATTCCCGAAATTTTCAGAATCTTGCTGAAATTTTGAGAACGTCTAAATCTCTAAATTTTCACATTTTTGACATATTTACACATTCTTTCGAATTTTCGGAATTTCCTCAATTATTTAATTTCTTCGGAATTCTGAAGACTTGCATAATTTTTGAAATTTCCGAAATTCTAAGGATCTTTGAAATTTCCATCAAACTTCTTCGATCTTATAAATTCGTAGAATTTTCATAAATATCAAAGCCTTTAAAATCCTTGAAATTTTCAAAATTCTTAGAATCGCCAAAAGTATGAAAATTTTTTAATGTCTAATAATTTTTAGAATTTTCGAAATCTCATGAAATTCTCGAGATTCTCAAAATTTTTGAAATGAAATTCGAAAATTCATTAAATTTCCAAAACTCTGAAGTAATACATTTTTTTAATCTTTCAAATTTCTAAAATTTCTAAAATTCTCCAAATTGTGATGGTATATCAAAATTCATCGAAGTTTTACAAATTACCAGAATTTACAGAATTGCCGAAATAGCAAGAACGTCTCAATTTTCAAATTTTCAAATTCTCGATATATTTACAAATTTCTCAATCATATATTATCTCCATAATCCTCAAAACTTGCATAATTTTTGAAATTTCCAAAATTCTAAGAATCTTCGAAATTTCCATCACAATTCTTCAAATTTTCGAAATTCGTATTTCATTTTTCATTGTTATATCAAAATCTCCAAAATCCTTGAAATTTTCGTCAATCCTCAACAAATTTAAATACTAATTCAATTATTTCCACCCAAAAAACGTTAATCCTCAAAAAATTGAAATACTAATTCAGTTAATGTTAACACAAAAAACATTCCGAAAACCTGTCATTTTTTCGCTAATCATAAAAAAAATATTACCCCACTACTTACGAAATGTACTACTATCACACTCATCCAAAATCGGTCCATTTCTCACCTCGTGGCATAATGCACTGTTTTCCAGAAATGAATCGCCACCACTACGCCTTTTTCATCCGCAACTGCCGGTTGATCCTGCTGTTGCGCCGGGACTTCTCCGAGGGCGACCCCAACATTTTCCGGCCGGCGGAATGGCGCTGGAAGGTGGGCCAAGTTTGCGACGACAAGTGGCACCACTTCGCGGTCCAGGTGGATTTCCCCCGGGTGACGCTCTTCATCGACGGCGAGGAATGGCAGGGCAACGAGAAGAATCCCGAGGTCATCGACGATTGGCCGCTGCACCCGGCCAAGGGCATAAACACGACCTTGGTGGCCGGAGCTTGCTGGCAAGGCTCGGACAACAAGACAAAGCACCACTACCGGGGATACCTCGCAGGTTTGTCCGTCCTCGTCGGCAGGAACGAGAAACCGGAAGTTCTTTCGTGTCTGAGACACTGCCAGGAAGGCATACACGTACCGCCGATGGACCTCCTCCAACCAGGTACGTTTATAATGTGTTATTGTTCGGGAGGAGGTGTGGGAATTAATTGGAAAGTTTTTCAAAATTGTCCAAACTTTAGAATTCGTAAATATTTAGGACTTGGAAATTTTCAAAATCTTCGAAACTTGGATGTGTACGAAATTTGTGAAGCTTCAGATTTGTAAAACTTCGAAATTCTGCAGAATTATTTATAACTTGATAACTTTGAAATTTTTAACATTTATGAAACTTTTGAAGGTATATAATTTTTCAAAACTTATAAATTCCAGTACTTTTGAAACTCCCGATATTTTGAAAATTTTGATAGGTACAAAATCTGTGAAGCTTTTAATTTATGAAACTTTGAAATTCTGCGAAATTCGTAATAATTCGACCATTTTAACATTTTCAACATCTACGAAACTTTTGGAGCTTCGTAATTTTTCGAAACTTTTAAGTTCCAGTACTTTCGAAGTTTCCAGTATATTTCAGACTTCGTTATTCACGAAATTTGTGAAGTTTTAAATCTGTAAAACTTCGAAATTTTGTGAAATTCGTAATAACTTGATAATTTTAATTTTTTTTAACAATTACGAAACTTTTGAAGCTTCGAAATTTTTCAAAACTACAAAGTTCCAGTACTGTCAAAATTTCCAAATTCTGGAATATTCGATACATACGAAATTTGTGGAGCTTATAATTTATGAAACTTTGAAATTCTGCAAAATTCGTAATAACTCGAAAATTTTGACATTTTCAACATTTACGAAACTTTTGAAGTATCCTAATTTTTGAAAAATTGCACATTCTGAAACTTCGAAACATACAAAATTTGTGAAGTTTCAAAGTTGTGAAACTTCAGAATTCTTCAAAATTCGTAATAACTTGACAATTGGAACATTTTCAACATTTACGAAACTTTTGAAGCTTCGTAATTTTTCAAAACTTCGAAATTCTGCGAAATTCGTACCAACTTGACATATTTGACATTTTCAACATTTACGAAACTTTTGAAGATTCAGAATTTTTCAAAACCTAATAATTCTATTTCAAAATTTTCCAACCTCTAAAACTTTCAGAATTTAAAACATTCTAAAATTTTACGACTTCCAAGTTTCGTAAATTCCAAAAATTTACGAACATTTCTCACGTGAAAAAAAATGCTACTCCCTGATCAACATTTTTGCCGTCATTTCTCCAATTATATTTTTTTCTAAAATTCGAAGAATATTCCACAATTCTGATCATTTTTGGAAATTTGTCAGTTTTGCTTTTAATATCGCAGTTTTCCAAATTTTAATGTCAACGCCCCAAAATTGACAAACTACGCATATTTTGAACTCAATTTTCGAAATCCTATATTTTGACATTTCCTCATTCTCAGCCTACATATTAAAAATTAAACATTTCAATTTTTAAAATTCGAATTGTACACTCCAAAATGGTAAAATTATCTAACATTCAAAACTCGTAATGTTCAACCAGGAACTCAACTATTGACGAATTCCGATCTGACGGAGGTTCGCATCGACGGGGACAACAGGACCAACGTGGAGACGCTGTTGCGCAGAATCGGGTACTCCAATACGCGACGTTTCCCGACCCCTGGACGACGCAACTTCCGCTTGGAAACCGTGATACTTTGCGAAGGGAGGGAATCCCACCCGCTGCAGATACCGGCGGTGCAGTCGTACGTGACGGTACTGCCGCCTCCTAGACCGGGAATAACCGTTAACGGCACCGGTTATGTCGCCCGTGAATACGCCGACTTCCGCTCCGGCGTCAGGGTCTTCCC
>JAPYZK010007760.1:0-11920 GCA_030522785.1 Platygaster equestris
TGCAACTCTCGGGTGAGTGCTTCCCTCGCTACGCTCGGGAAGCAAACCTCACCCTCGGTTGCATTTGTTGACTTTCAGCCCTCGTTATGCAAATAGCTAATGTATGCAACTCGGACACAATACCTTCTTTTCCGCCCTCGATACACAAAGTAGTATATTCCGCACCAAGGGGCAGAAGTTAAACTTTTTGACATGATCGATGTATTGCTACGATTAACCAATACATCGATCGAGTGAAAGTCCAACTTCTGCCCCTTGGCGCGAACGATATTTTTTTCCACATGTGTTTGCCCTAAGAATGAAAAGTAGGTTTTTTGTCCCGCGGCGCAAGCATCGTTCGAAAAACGGAACTTTAGGACCGCTCCGCAGGTATTGAAAGACGCGAAAAACATACACATAAGGTAAAATAGTACATTATGTAACGAGGAGCGGAAATATGCTATTTCACGAAGCAGCAGTTTTTGCGGCCTCGTCTCCGCCTCGGCCGCCAAAACTGCCGCAGAGTAAAATAGCAACAACCGCTCCAAGTTTCATATAGTACTTTTTCTGAAATTTGCCGATAATTGGCACTTGTACCGAAAAGGCGGGGCGGAGAGGGCACTTTCCCGAATCGGTGCACCGCGGCATCGATGCTCTTTCGCTACGCCAAGTTCGCCATTTTGTTTTGTTTCGCTCCGCTTTCGACTGTAACGAAGTGAAATGAACTCTATTTCACTCTGCCGGAGCGAAATGAATCCATTTCGCTCCGCTGCCATTCACCGCTCGGAAAAAAGAGCCATTTCCGCTCCGCTTTTGAAAATTTCACAAAAAAAAAAACATTTTCGTGTTCGTTTGCATAATCGATTTGTGGGGACGCATTGATCAAATTTCATGCAAACTCTGCTCAAACGTTTGCATGACATTTGCTCAGATGTTGGGCAAACTGTTCCACCAGTGTGTGTACAGAATCTTAAATATATGCCTTCATTTTTCCCCTAGATTTCCAATACTTTTCTATTGGATCTAGGGGAAAATCGTGAAGGCATATATTTGATATACTGTACACATCATACAGCGGATAAATTTCTCGTAATAATTATCAGACCAAGCTGATAATGATGAGCATATAAAATAACAAGTGCGTGGATATGGTTCTGTCACCGTTGAAGATAAAAAATTCGACGTTCATTTTATCAAACATTGAAAAACAGGAGATTTCATGGATTATAATTACGTTAGGAGATTAGAAAAATTTGGAATGTTTCTTTACGAGCCCGGGGTGAAACTGAGTCGGCAATGTCGATAAAAAAAGTAAAAATAAACGACTAAACACAATCTCCTTTGGCCACTTGGAACGTATGTAGGCGGTCTCGGGATCGTTAATGATTGGCGTGGATTAGGAAAAATAGTTATCACCATCACCTATCTTGGTTCCAAAGCCTACATTGGTTGAACCAATATCTAACTATCAAAAGATTAGATTGTAAATGAATGTCCTGGCCATCCATTGTTCTAATGTACACGATTCTACTCATTCTCAAAGTCAGAGTCGCATATATTACAATGTTGGCTGTTTTTTCGGTGTACGTCAAAGAAGATGAAACATTTTAAAAACCTATAGCTTCATACAAGACTCGTTTCAACTTCCCCAAATTGCATCCAGTGCCCAAATAAAAAAGTCAATCAAAGCCCCCGAAAACGTGCCAACGCTAACATCGCACAAAACTCGAACTGTATATAATGGCAAATACTCCTTCTTCCAGGTCTTTCACTGGTCCCCGCCAGTACCAAAAATGGTGAGCTACTATCAAACAGAGGTCCCGCAAACCAACATGGCCAGCGCCGATGCCGTGAAACCCGTCAAGAGTCTAGTCTGCAGCCCCGATCTCAGCGCCGTGTTCTCTGCCCCTGGGGCCGAACCCTTGCCCAGCACGAACGAGGAAAAGCCCTTCCAGTGTCTCCTCTGTCGCAAGAGTTTCGAGCAGAAAAGCGCCTACCAGACCCATTTGAGGAACCACGGCAAGGACGGCGAAGATCCGTACAGGTGCAACATCTGCGGGAAGACATTCGCCGTGCCGGCGCGTTTGACGCGTCACTACCGTACCCACACCGGCGAAAAGCCGTACCAGTGCGAGTACTGCAACAAATCGTTTTCCGTGAAGGAAAATTTGAGCGTCCACCGACGCATCCACACCAAGGAACGGCCCTACAAGTGCGACGTTTGCGAACGCGCCTTCGAGCACAGCGGCAAACTCCATCGCCACATGCGGATACACACCGGCGAACGACCTCACAAATGTTCCGTTTGCTCCAAGACCTTCATCCAGAGCGGACAGCTCGTCATCCACATGCGCACACACACGGGGGAAAAACCGTATATCTGCAAGGTCTGCGGCAAGGGCTTCACGTGCTCCAAGCAACTCAAGGTCCACACCCGCACCCACACCGGCGAGAAGCCTTACAGCTGCGACATCTGCGGCAAGTCCTTCGGGTACAACCACGTGTTGAAGCTGCACCAGGTCGCGCACTTCGGCGCTAAGGTTTACAAGTGTACCTTGTGCCACGAGACGTTCAACTCAAAGAAGACGATGGAACTGCACATCAAGACACACTCGGACTCTGGGGTCGGGGTGGCCAGGGACTCGCCGTCCAGGGAGCCCTGCGTGGACATGGCGCATGGGATGAAGAACTTAGGGGTGAGTTTTTTTGTTTTTTGATGTTCTTATTATTCCGTAAGGTAAGGGAATTCGGATATTTTGTGTGAACTGATGGCTTGAGCCTGGAATAGGGTATTTCCTGTCAAGGGGAAGAAGTAGGACTTTTTTGAAAGTCCAGTCTTTTCGGTGTTGGGAATTATTTTTTATTTAACGCCCGAGAGAAATATGTAATTTCGTGGCCCTGCTGAGAGTGGACGAAATAATGGATTACCTTATTGTTGACGTATGGCATGCGAGTGATGAACTCGTTCGCTCACGCTCATCTTAACGACCTATAGTTATTTACTCACACTCAGTTTAGCGACCGTTGGAGATATTATGACATAGAAACCACCTCCGTGATTAATAACTATTGCAATAATTGCTCTATTACATTTAACACTAATTTACACTGTTTTACATCCGAAACAAGCTAACTCAGCAATTTTCAACAAATGAAAACACGATGCGGGAAGGAATGAAAGACGTTATCATTCTGACAATACAGGGTATCGCGAAATTTTGAGTGGCTAACACGCAGGTGACGCCATTTTGAGATTCCGAGCGGATACCTAGATAGACCGTCCGGATCTCAAAATGGCGTCACTAGCGTGAGTTGGCCACTTAATACAATCAGTATTTTTTTAAAACTGTAAGGGCGATAGTTGCACCAATCAATCAGGTAACCCATTATTTCCCCCCCCCCTCTCAGCAGGGCCATGAAATCACATATTTCTCGCGGTTGTTGAATAAAATATTGTGTGCGACTGTCGGTCGAAAGAGGAATCTCCTCTTTCTCCCACTAGTCGCACAATATATTATTTTTGTACAAGTGTTATGCTTGTGGCGTGTTTTTGTAGCTGAGAGCGATCTTGAAATTGTGTCGGGCGATGCGAGAAAAAACACGTATTTTTGGGGAAATTGGCTATACTTTGTTCCTTAGGGACGAGAAGTGTATGTTTTTTCTTGGATTGCGAAGATCGCTAGAACTGTGGAATTTCAGGACCGCTCCACAGGTGTGAAATAATGCGAAAAACGTACATTGAGGCCGTTCATAAATCACGTGATGTGCCAAGGGGGGAGAGGGGGTGTCGGTTTTGTCATGATTTGTTACAGGAGGTGCGGGAGGGGGGTTATTGAAATATTACGTGATATACCTATTTCAGTATTAACAGCATCTTCTGGTTGAGTTCTTAGAAAAAAGTTTTAAAAAATTTCACATTATTTTTTGAAAAGGCTCCAGTGATACCTATCGAAAATACATTCCAGCTCTCCGTGGACAGAAATTTGAACTCTACTTCCGAATTGTTTCATATGATTATAATATATATACGAAACCATTGAAAGTGTAAAGTTACATTTTTGTATGAAAGGTCGAATTAAGAATAAAGTTTTATAATGAAATTGTGATCGATTTCAATTTTTCATGGGGGGTTCAGTGGTTTGTCATGGAGTGTCACAAGGGGGGGGAGGGGGTTTCTTAGTTTGCCCTCCCCCCCCACACTTCTAATCTTCTTTTAGAATTGCAATGGCAGAATAAAAAAAAATCAAGAATTGCAAACTTAGATCATCAATTTTTCGAATTTGAGAATAGATGTTAAGATTGGGATTTTTGAAGTCTGACGTTTGAAATATGAAAACATGAAAATTCTAAATGCTTGAAAATTATAACCAAGCAGTTTTTGAATTTAAGGAATCTAATTTTGAAATATGATTTATGAGATTTGAGAAATCAGAATATATACAATTCTATTTATGTAGCAGCTACATTTTTTCAAATATAGGAAGATCAGGTTGCCTATCAGCATAATATGCCACTAGGCAACATATTATGCCGCCTCGAGTGCGACGGTGAAGGGCAACCAAAAATCGACCATACAATGACATGTCAAAAATCGGCATCGTTATATAGAGGCTCCCTGACGCCCTCTCCTTTTTATTTTGGAAATTAATTAACCTTGACCTATGCAGTGGCGCGCCCGACGGGCGAGCGAAATAAATCTAGTTTCGATTAAATTTTATCTGTGTAAATGATAATTTCAAGCTCCCTAAATCTCTGGAACTGAGTCTAATCTTGTACAGAATATTTTTTCCAATCCTTTCTTTTCCAATCTTGTGTAGAAAAACCAGTTCACACAAAAAATAAGAGTTTAATTTCATGTGCTAGAAATCAAGCAAAAGGAGCTAGAAAAACGCGCGATGGAAAAATTATGCTTTTGATATTTTTAGTTCCTTGATATATTTTTAAAATGCGTCTACACTGATGAAAAACACTTGGAAAAAATATTTCTATGCGAACTCTTTGTCAATGACCAAGAAATTTTTCCATTATATGTATTAGCTAATATCATGAAAATTGTCGACAATTATTGACGACGATAAATATCTGAATAAATTTTGAATGGTACCAACGTAAAAGAAATTAGAAAAAATAAAAAATTATCGGTTCAATCAATGACTTGTGCTTTCGGTGTTTTTAGTTTTTTGATATTTTTCACTGCAGATGGAAAACATATTTTGGAACAAGTGTTTCTATCGTAATTCATCGCCAGTGACAAAAATCAATTGACGACGATTTTTTACGATGATAAATTTGAAAATAAATTTCAGATAATCTCATGTTCGGAAAGTCGGAGATAATACAAAATCAAATATTTTTGGTTCAACTAATGCCTTTTTTCTCACATTTAACATTTATGGCTCACAATTAACGATCGTATTACAAACTGTTTTTATTTTGTCACGCGTCAACAACTGCGCAGAAGTGTTTTGCTCACTGTAACTTGTTTTGTAGCAGTTGCACATATTTATTTATATAAATTAACTTATTGTAACAGTTACACATATTTATTTATACAAATTAAGTGGTCGTATCTCATTTTTATTAAACCCGTTCCGAGTATGTGTATGCAAAAATGATAGTATTCAAATTCGAAAATTTAAATGATCAAGATTCCAAAATCACAAAGCTTTCACATGACAACTATTTGATAGTTAAACTGATAAAATTCATACATATTGATTGATTGTACACTCGAATGATCTGGAAACAAGCAAACTCAACAATCAATGCCCCTTATCATTCGGCATCTCTGATTCATTGAGTAACTAGAAATCCGATATAACAACCTTACTTCTCTAGACATAAAAACGGCCATATAAAAAGTCACAGTAGTCGTTTTTTTACTTCCCTAAAAGATCTATTCTCACCCAAAAATTCCCGGTATGAATTTTAATAACAATGCCATACTTGTTCGAACTTTTTACCCTTCAAATTTTCGACTTTTCACGGATTGAAAAAACTTGAAGATACAGGTTGAAAATTTTTTTCAACACGCGCACTCAAAACGCGTGTTTTAAGGCCCGTTTACGTATGCCAAAAGTGACCGATTTGAGGCCGATGACGCGAAGTGGCAAGTGCGCATGCGCAATGCCGAAAAGCCCTAGAACTAATAGAATTCTTTTGGCCCGGCGAGCAAAAATGACTCGACAACTGAACAATTTCGCGTGAATATACTTGTTAACCAATAACTGCTCACAGTTTTTTCGCACATATTGCGACTTTAAACAAATGAGTATGAATATTTTTGGCGCCGGTGAATTTTTGGGAACACTCTTCAAACACTGCAAAGATAATTTTTTCGGAACTGCGTCGTATATATATATATAGAGATATACTTAACTCACTGTCAGCTCGACAATTTCACGCGCAAGTACTCGCGAATCTATAATTCCGAATTGTTATTACTTTTGCGCAATGTGATCACTACGGGAATGAGTATGAATCTTTTCGTGATCGGTTCGATTTTTGTGATTTTTTTTGGAAGTGGACAATTTTCGAAACCGCGTCACACAGTATATGGACGCGGTTTCGTCAATCGGTCCGGAATCAGTCTTTTTGGCATACGAGAACGAGTCCATCAAAACTCTTGTTTGAGTGCGCGTGTTGAAAAAAATAGTATGTGCGACACGGGCCAATGTGGCCGATTATCGGCCGCAGAATTTCGTCCTCGCTCCGCTCGGGACGAAAACTTCATGAGGCCTCGCATCGGCCACTTTTGGCCCTAATTGCACAATGTACTACTTTGAGTTCATGTCCCTGATTGCGCTAAACCCCGATTTCCTCATCTTCCAGGTAATCAACAACCCCACGTTCCCAAACGCCACCGTCCTCAACGGCAAGGAGAGCTGCAAGACTGAAGAACTGTGCCAGCTGACGGTCCCGGCTCCCCCATCCCCGGGAAGCTACCCCCAACCGCCCCGGGACTGGCAATACTACATCTACCCCAGGAACGAGCCCCAGTACCAGCTGCCCCCGGCGAACAACACCCACGGCGTGAACCCCGCGCTCCTGGCGGCGGCGGCCGCAGCCGCAGCCGTCGAGGAACGCGTTTTCCAAGCCTCCCCGGTGTCGCACGTCCAATCCACCGAGAGTTCCCAGGCGTACTCCTACCCGCAGTCGATTTCCCCGGTGTACCCGACTCACTGCATCCAGAACCTGGACAACAGTTGTTCCCCGTTCATGAATTCACCTGGTAGCGACGCGAGGAGAAGGGTCGAGGCCGCCCTGGACGCCGTCGCCGTCGAGGAGGAGCGCCAGCGTGGCCAGTACTCCATCAGGATCGAACGCCAACAGATCCTGACGCCCCCCAGCAGCAACCCCGTCAGCCCCGTGCCCTCCCCCGACCCCCTGGACCTCGTCCTGCCACCCCGGGAGACCCTCATCCTGCCACCCAGGAAGCGGTGCAAAATGATCCTCGAGTCGATGGCGATCGAGAGGTCCGGCATCATTGCCGCGCAGAGGCAGAACTCCGTCATACATTTCGCCAGGGCGTCGTCTTAATAGTCGAGCTTTCGACGGCCAGTGTAATAATGCGGGGTTTTTGGTATTTTTCAGAAGATTGGGTTTTTCGGTATTTTTGGGGATTGTTACAAGGGGGGTGGGAATTCAGAAATCCTGTACCGGTGTTACCACGCGTTATCAACGAGAAGATGGTGATTAGAGATATGGATAAAATACCAAGAATCCCAGTAAAATGCTCAGGGATAGTTACCTTCGTTCGACGCGACTTTGAAATCGTTGGGGCAGTATTTGGTTGGAAAAAAGGGTTTCCCGGTTTCCGTGTGGGAGTTTTTGTTACTTTTGTACCGGCGTTTTTCCCAAAGAAACCGAACATTTTAATCATTCGGTGTTTATTTTGAAGATAATGTAAGTATCTTTTCATGCTTTGGGCGAAGTAGGCAATCGATTTTTTTCTGTAGCAGCACAAAATGTTTGCCAAAAAAGAAGAAAAAAAGGTGTTCAGCGAGTACAAAAGTTAAGGTTTACTTTATTTGTTTTGGGAAACAGTGAAATGATTGCTAGTCATTTTTTCGAAAACTTTACAATAATTGTGCTCGCGGGAACCAGCTACTAGTTCCGGTTGCAATTTCTCAAGCAAGTATTACAGTTAAGGGGGAGAAATCTTCCTGTTGAAAATAATTTATTCCGTGATGCAACATTCTCATCGATTTTAAGTTGACAATAAAATGCTCGTAGTACAAGATGTCTAGTGATTTCGAAGAATTTTTCGATCTTTGGGAAAATGTCAAAAACGGAATGATTAGAAATAAAAAAAAATTTTGATTGTTTCAAACATTTGCAAATATTTGCAAATATTGGGGAATTGAAAAAAACTCTTGAATTCTCTTGATATTCATCAATTTTTTTTGCTTCCGCTAATCGATGCGAAATGAATGGAAAAATTTCAATTTTTACTAGACACCTTGTAATATCGATTTTGTAATATGGACTGTTAGTTTTGAGTTCCTAAACTATTCGATAGCTTTGAAAGCACTCAACTCTGCACGTTACGAATCACTTAATACGCGAGTACTTACGTCATAGGCGTATTTTCTTACTCAAATACAAAAAATCACAATACATCATAAACGTCTTCTCATACGACATACGAAAAGCTGGCTCCAAAGCCTACAAGATATTTTTCGAAAAGTGTACATAAAAACATAATTTTCTGAACTCCAAAACTCAAACTCAATATCGCGATGCCTTTCCAGAGTCAGAAAAATAGAGACGAATTTTTGAGAAAGCACTATTTTCATTGATGACGATAACTTTTTTTTGGGTGGAATAGTATTTTTCACATTCAAATCTATTTGTGCGGAACAATAAGTCTTTAAAGTCGACAGTGGCGAGGTGGAAACTGCAATATTACGGGGATTTTTTGAAACATGAAAAAATGCAAATCTTGAATTCTTAAAAATTTGAACGATGCAATTTTGAAATTCGGGGAATCAAATTCTTAGATTTAAGAAATCAAAGTTTCTACGAAATTTTTCGAATTACAGAGTGTTAATTTTTGGATCTCGAAAAGCAGTAAAAATTGATGTGCCCAATTTCAGTTCTATGCAAAATTCTAGAACGCCAAGATTTCAATGAGAGAAATAAGAAATGACGATCAAAAAATTTGTTATTCCGAAAAGTTCGTTTTATGTTTCAAATTTTGCCACCCGGGAAATTTCCCGCTTTCCCTTATGGCCACCACGCCACTGAAAGTAGAATATGTGAAGGGAAAAGTCGAGGGGAGCTGAGCCCACTGCCAGTACAAGTGTATGTGCATATAAATGTGAGGAAACCTGCATGTGTAAAGAATCAATCTATTCTATTTCTGCGTCATATTACATTATATTTATTGTATGCGTAATGTATTCAATTGGCTTTGTGATTCGGTATTATTGGTAAATATTGGTTTTTCGTCGACACTATCACGAATTGGAATTCGTTTTTATCGGTTAATGTAAGTTGCACATTTATCTAAAAGGAGTATATATAAATGTATAAAAAATAGTACTTTATCAGGAGTAAGCGTTGAGCGAAAAAAGCACCAGAGCATTTCATTCCAAAATTGATCGAAACTATTTAAAGAAATTTTTTCGAAATTCTGAAAAAGTCCACTTCAGAACTGATGAATAGAAAAAATTGAAGTAATACATAAACACGAGTTTAAAATTGAAATAACCTTTTTATTCTATAGTTGATAGGAAAATTTTTCCATTTCATCGCAATAAGTGTTTATGTTGAGTATGGCTCGATCAATTTCGAATAGAAAAACCTGATAGTCACTTGCAAGCATTGAAATCGCCGAAGCGGTACGGTGAACTTACATGGTTATTTTTTTCCAATCTCGTTTTCCATTTAGAATCGCTATTACATTTTTTTTTTTTTTTCGAAAATTGAAAATTTTTAGAAATTGAAAAATGAAGAGAAGAAAAAATCGTTCATTCAGGGTGGAGAACATTTATCGCGCGTTTGAGACTGAGCATACTTTTTATTTCCTATTTTTAGCAATAACTTGGGTAATACGTGAACGATATTTAGATGTAAATTATCGCAAATATTACCTGCCATTAGCGTAATATCTGCGGGCATACGCGTGTGAAAAATTGCGAGCATGTGGAATGAAGCGTGTAAATACGATAAATTATTGATCGCACGCGTTATTCTAAGCTTCGACATTAAGTTTGGAAGACGCAATATGTCATCGCGTAAATTTAGTTGGCTGGGTGGATCAACAAACCGGTTTCGCGTTCTGTGTTTTCGCTCATTTTTTTGCAGTTATCGGCATGCGTTGTTATATTGTTTTAATTCTTTTTTTATGTATATAGTCAATGAAGAACATTATTTTATAATTTTAAGCAGTTGTCTGTTGGTGCGTGAACCGATTTTATTATTGATTTTTTGTAAAACAGCGTTGTGCGCGGGGCACGATTTTCCGATCGTGCACTACTTCGCAACAATAAATAATTCAGTCATTGATAAATTCAGTGTCTTTGCTTTAATTCCTTACTCCGATCAGACGAGATTTTTTATTTGAAAAGTTATATGTATGGGAAATTGTTTACGAGGTTGTTTTTTTCTACGTCGGAAAGACCTGCTGTACTATTTCGCATCAATACATTATATGAACAGCCGCATGCTTGAACAATTTTTGCATACTAACAATAGGATTTTTTTTCTATATACATTTCTGTCTAGGGGACTTTGAATTTCATTTTTTCTGTGTTAAACGAGATTGTTTTTCTCTACGTTGAAAAGACGTCTGATACAATGTTTTTGGTGAGCCTATGGTGGGCTACTTTATTTTTGGCTGGAGATCGATAAAGGACACGCATTCTACATTATTTGATGTAGGCGTAGGTCTAACCCCTGACAAAGGGAAGAAGGGAAGCTTTAGCTGGGGTCGGAGCAGAACGGAATTCATCACACGGCTTCATACACGAAACTTTTTCTACGTTCCCACCCCACTTTTCGTACGAAGGAACGTTCCTTATTTCTTGATCGATAAAAGTGGTTCTGATTACTATTACGCAAGTTCCGTTGGTGGGATTGAAAATGCAAACAAAATGTAGTTTATTTTTTAAAAAATTTTTTCAAAACATGAGAAAACTCACGAAAGAAACGGAATAAAGATAATTTCTCAAAAATGCGAGGAAATTTTGAAGAAAATTATTGATCTCGTGATTTCCCTGACTTAGACATCAACGGCGTAAGAATTTGATCAGGGAAGGGCACTTCCTTTTTTGTATACACAATTTTCAAGAATTTCTTAAGAAACTTCGGAACTTACGAGTTCTAAAGACTTCTATAAAGAGTTCTATAAAGTGTGTTACTTAATACTAAAAGTATTTAAATGTTCCTTGCAGGGCAAAGTAAGAACCCTGTTGAGTCACTTCCGGTCGATATCCTAATCTTTAGAGAATGCACCCCAAATTCGTCACCCCTGAAAATGGCCCAAGGTGGACTGAAATCAAATAACCCGGTCGGGTTAAAAAAAACATGTGTCATAATGTCGGCCGGGGTATAAGTAACATTTAGGTTTTTGGGCAACTTTTTTTCGTTTTTATTCGAAAAAACCTAGAAAATGTTGCCTGCTTCCCAAAACCGAACTGGCCGAGTTTTGTTATCACCCCACTGATAAGAAAAAATATCAATAACAACATTTTATTGCTTTTGGCAGGAGAAATAGAATTTTTTTATTTTATTATTATTATTATTTTTTTTTTAACAAAACACATCGGAAAATTCAGAATTCAGCCAGTCTTAAAATTCAGACATCAATGTTGGAATATATCTATATATATATATACCCCCCCCCCAGACATACATTGCAAATGTAAAGGTCGGCCGTCGCTTGTTGGTTAATATTCAAAAGACGTAATATTTTTCCATTAAAAAGAAGTGATAT
>JAPYZK010007765.1:0-13868 GCA_030522785.1 Platygaster equestris
AAAAAATTCAATTGTTCAATCGTTGTCATACAAGTATCGCCCTTTGTAGAATTTTTTTTCATCTTGGAATATAACTTTTCATTGCTACCTGCATTTGTATTTTTTCAATCACCTTTCACAATATGTGTACAATAATTAGTTGTGATTGTTATGTTTCGGGCGCTTTTAAAAACGCGAAAGAAAAAGTGTATTTTCCTAGGTAACGAAGTTTTTTTGACAGACGCATTTTCGAAGGTAAACTTAGGTTCGGGAGACGGTTTCTACCTGCGTTTTTGGGACTAATCTGGAAAATTTTTAATGGGTCTCTCCACATCCATTGCGCAGTTCGGTAGTAACCGGATAAGCTAACGAAAATTCATGTTCGTTTTACTGCGTTTTATGTTCTTGCTTTTCCATGCCTTATTGATGCTTTTGACGACAGAATGAAAAACTCGTATTTTCTCTTGCAGGAGTCGTCTTTTCAACGCTCGCTAGTAATTATCCACGCCTCGTTTCGTAGCTTTTCGTCGACGATTTTCAATGTAAAACTTCGTTAAGAATTGTTGCATCACTTTTTTTTATACGAAGAAAAGAAAATTATAATAAAATTATAGGAAATATTATAAATTAATGTTCTATAAAAATTAGTGATATTTTGGCTAGATTTTGATATTCATAGTGTAAAAGTCAGAAAATTAAATAAAATTAAATAAAAATGAATTGAATGATTAAATCAATATTTATAATTACTAACTGGAATAATGAATTGAATATAAAATATTCATCTGCTCAGTACGATCGCAAAATTGATTCAATTTTAGTGTCATCAAATTATCATGAAATGTAAACAAATATTTCAAACTTCGTCATTTTTCGGGCGACTTTCGTATAAAATGTGTGTATAAATTAAACGAAAATTGGAAATTTGAGTGTACCGATGTTTTTTATCTAAAAAAACCAGGATTATCTAAAAAATATGTAATTCTAAAAAAAGACTCAATCGATATGACGCAAGATTCGGTCGGTCTAAAATCATCGGCAATAAACAAACAAAAACGTTCCAAACTCATTTCTAACTAAATTTATAATTTTGGCACGAACCCCTGCTATTTATATTTCGAGTTTTTTTTTGTGAGTTATATTGAACGTTTGATGGTCCACGAATTATCGAAAAACTTACTTACTTACTTTGAATAAAAAAATTCGAATAAATTATTATTACCGAATAGTATAAAGAATTTTGAATTGTTTCTGATAAAATTATTTATTCCTCACGATGTAAGTTTATCCATTTACAAAAATTGTCTTTTTTAATTTATAATATATGGTTTTTTAAGTAATTCGTGAAATTTTGATTGATGATACAATATACAGTCCAGACTCGTTTATCGGGAAACTCGTTTATCGGAATGCCAAAGACTCGTTTATCAGAACGCGCGATCTTTCTCCTTACCCCCACCACTGACAACCACATGAAGCGTCAACCAATTACAATTGCGGTCTCGATCGCTGTTGGGTCGAAGGATCAATCAAACGATTTCTCTAAATTTAATCCCCTCTCACAACTTTTCGACCAATCAAACGCTAGCTCTGAGACTAGCGACGGGAGCCCCTACCGAGTTTCGATAAACGAGACCATTCAATTGAGGGCCGTTCTGATAAACGAGTCCGGACTGTATTACGAAATTTTTTGTATCGGAATAAACTTCGATTTATATTTTAGAAATCATCTTTTGATACAAAATTGATTTTTATTATAAATGAAAACTGACAAAGATCAAAATAGGAAGAATTTAACAACTCCTATTTATAAAAAAATGGAAACTTTTAGAATAATACAAAATCACCATATGAAAATTTATATATTTTAATCATTTTTTTACTCGATCGAATTTGAAAAATTCGCAACTTTTATTACGAATTACAAGAAAATTACAGTTGAGATCAAGACTTTTTCTAATTTGGAATAATTGCAGATTTAATTAATTTACAAAATTTATTTATACATGTTCTTCATGTTCCACTATTGTAAAATTTTCGGATTTCAAATTTCGTCAAATTTTAGAGAATATTGAAGATTTTCAGAACTGTTTCTTGTAATTCGTAAAAATTGGAAAATATTTTTAATAATTAAAATAATTTTTCAAATTCGATCGAAAATGATAAAAAAATCTAAATATCGGCAAAGAAGTAAAATTTACGAAATTAAATAATACTTTCCAGATCGGGCTTCAACAAAAAAAAACAAAAAACAAAAAAAATAATCGAACGTACATCGTACTGTTGCATGAAAATAATTGTATTTTTAATTTGATTGAAACGAAACATTAAGATTCAATTAAAAAATGACCATCTAATTAAATTTAAATGTCAATGTTCCATATCTTAAATAATTAAATTAACGAAAAAAATGTACTTACATCTTACAATATTCCTTTTCAATTCCTACAAAATTGACGTAAAATACAAAAATCGAGACTTAACTGTATTTTGTGGACTTCAATCGAGAATTGACTATATCAAAACTGTATCAAAACGACTTCTATCGAAGATGACTGTATAAGTTAAAAAAATCATGAATTTCACAAAAAACACATATTATTTCCCCGTTCAAAATAACTGTTTAATCCACCCCTTCAAAAATTAGACTTTCTTTACGACTCCACATGCCAGATTACCAGAAGTTCACAAAAAATCCGCTGGATTCAAGGTCCCTACCCAACCCAACCTTAAAAATCCCGTCCTGCGATTGGCCAAAGTCTCAATACAATCTCCTTCTAACAAAATCGCGCCAAGAAACCTCCCTCAACAATTTTTTTCCCAGTCCCTCACAAAATTTTCGATTTTTCTTTTTGCCCCCAGCAAATGTCGATTTTCGCGGGAAAGGCAGATAGCGCCGTTGTTGCAAGGGCTGCAAAGGGCTGCAAAATCTCAGCCGGCCAACCAAAGGGGAGAAATAGCTGAAAAGCAGGGTGGGGGGAAGGGATCGGGCAATCGGGAGAGGGAGAGAGACGGAGAAGCGACGCAACCCCGCGCAATTGCTGTCTCGCCGTCTTTGCCGTCACTTGGTTCCCGGCTCGCACCGGCTCGCATCAGCTAAGGTACGCGCTTCAAACGCATCCCCGAAATTCTTCAGTGTAGTCCTTCAGTCTCCACTAACAAGGTGAGTTATTTTCCTATAATCCTACATGTTCTTGCATTCCCCAACGCGAAATACCGATTTTTTTTATTGTGGTGAGCACGAACTGCCGGGATTTCCCAAAATGCGTCACTGACCGATAACGCGCCAAAAAAACCGAAAATGCGCGATTCGCATGGGTCCCGCGAAAATCCTGATGGTTTTTCGTATGAAGTTCGGGAAAAGTGTCTTATTTTTGCGATGGAGGAAGGTTTTGGCTGTTGTTCCGTTATTGTGCAATTTTCTGTTGGCTTCTTGTTGCAAATGCCGCCATATTTTTTCTCGGCCAATCAGAGCTCGGGAAAAAGTGCGAACTACCTCCGAAACGGTTTTTTATGGCGAGTCTGGTTTTTTAGGAAGTGTTTTGTTTTTGTTGATATGATGTCGAGATTTTGGGATTTTTTTGTTGTGATGTAATTTTTTTTCTTGATCGATCAGAATATTTTTTGTGTTCCATGGGGAATTTCGCAAGGAAGTCGCAATTTTTTTTCGACCAATCAGGGTTCGAGTAGAGTGCGAACGGGTCGTAACGGTTTTTTATGAATTTTACTGGTTTTTTTGAGAAAGAGCTAGACAACTTTTTTTCTTGAACAAGGGGATTCTGAAGTTTTGAAATTTTTGTGGTTTCGAAGTTGAATATTTATAAATTTGGGAGGATTTTAAAGTTATGTAACTTTTAAAATTTTGAAAATGCTGAAATTTTAGGAGATGAGACGGTTTTTGAGAATTTCAACGAATTTTGAAGTTTTAAGGTCAAGTTGTGGAATTTGTAAATTGTACAAATTTCGAAGTTTTGACATTTTTGAGTAATTTCAAAATTTTGTTTTCCACTAAAGCGAAATCTTGTTTGAAATGATAAATAACTGGAACATTAATAAAACATCGATACATTAACCTAGATAAATTACGTCGACGTCCTAAAAAATCTGAAAATGTAGAATCTCATGATCGGAAATCCCCTATAACCTTGAAAAAGCGCTTATTCATTTTTTTTTTTTTTTTTTATTTCGAAGTGAGAACATACATTTAAAAAATTTTAAACTCCTCCCAAAACTAAATTTCACGAAAAATCATAAACCCAAATACGAAAAAACCCAATTTTCCGCGTGCGCAGCACAATTTCTTATCGGAAATCGCGCAGCTGACCTAGATTCAAGGTCACGGGGTAGCGCCGGGGGCTCGATCTTGACATTGCCACCCTCGACTTTCGCAAGGTCGGCCGCGCGCGGCGACACCTGGCGCTCCCGTTATTTGCCGCGTCGACATTTTTTTCCCCCTGCGAACAGTCGCCAGCCTCCTTTTTTCTTTTGTTTTGTTGTTCGAAATGGAACTGCCGACAAGGGTTTTGTTTCCGAGGACGAGACGGAGGAATTTTTTCAGCGCTCGGGTATCGCGTTGGATAATCGTAAAAGGACACCGCAATATCGATGATGTTTGCATAACAATGCGCGCGGAGGCTAAACAAGCGCGATCGGATTTTGCGCCTGGCGACTTTTTGAACGCGCCGATCGATCGAGCGGGGTGGAAAAAATGCATTTTCAGTGGCATTTGGGTTTACGATTTTTTTTTTTTTTTTTTTTTTTTTTTTTTTTTTTTTTTTTTTTTTTTTTTTTTTTTTTTTTTTTTTTTTTTTTTTTTTTTTTTTTTTTTTTTTTACTTCCTAATACACTTGAAGCTTGTAATTTGACCTTTCTGTCTTATTGGATTGAGTTAAAATGAATAGAGGAATTTTCTAGCATGGAAATTCAAAACCTAATGAGCGCCATTTCAATAAGGATCAATTTTTGACCGATTCCAATACAAAAATGACCTTTATTGAAATGGCACTTATCAGGTTTTGAATTTCCATGCTACTTTTGAGCAGGTGATCAAATTTTAGAAATTTTTTGTTTGGATCTCAGAACTGAAATTTTTGAATTGCAAATACATATTTAATTCTCAGTTCCAAATAATCCCAATCGTATGATTTTTCGATTTTTGAATTTTTCAACTTGGACGGGAAAATCTTCTTGTATTTGGTTTTCGAATCAAGTTTTTCAATTTTAGAAAAAATTTGTTTGGAATTTTTGTGTTTATGTTTGAACTCCCGAACGTAAGTTTTTTGAGCCAGAAATTATTTATTTACTAATGAATTTACAAAAACAATCTGAACTCGTAATTTGCCCCTCCCTGTCTTACTGGTCTAAATTGAAAGAATAAATGAACGAAATTTCGAGCTTCACATGTAAATATGATTTGGAAACAAGTTTCCAAAATCTTTTGTTTAAATTTCAAACCTGGAGTTTTGAATTCGAAGTGTAGAGTTCTCAATTCCAGAAGGTAGAATTCTCTATTTCAAAACTATCCAGATAGCATCATTTTATAATTTTTGACTGTTTGATTTTCGATTTATGTTTGAACAATTTGTGAATTTAGGGAAATCGTAGGTCAAATTTGAATGCGAAGTTCCGAATTTTGAAATCTAGGAAATTCTATATTACATGAAATTTTATCGATTGTCTTCTGAAATTTTGAAAATACTGTCAAAGTACTGAAAAGTATCAAAATACTACTGATTTTCAGAAAAAAAAAGAATTCCCCCGATATAAATAATAACATTTTCAAATTCTTATCAAATTAAATCTAAATCACAAGAAAGTCACATTATTCAAAAAATCATAAAACCGAATATTCCGAAACTCTTGAACGAACCTTGTTTTAATGAACTCAGAAACTAGAACGAGCCTTCAAAAATAATTACGTGATCTCGATGTTTGTCACAATTCTGGAAATAATTCAGGGCGTTACAATTTTTGTAGAAACGACTTTTGTCGATGACTTGAGCCAACTGTTGACGAAGCGGAAAAACGCGAGTTTTCCCCTCGTAAAAACTCGGTTTGTACAACAATTACGAAAGCGATGGTTACGGTATTATTCATCGAGGGCAGCGAGAGTTTCCGGACTCTGCGTCAACTCGAATGTCACTCCCCATATTTGGTCGATGAAACCTCGTTATAGAAAAAAGCGCGGTTTATTTCCAAGGCCTTTGATTACCGGCCACTTTCTCCTCCCTTCATGCTTTTCAAATTTAACGATTTTCATGGTAAGGGAAAATTTAATTATTGGATCAAACGCGATGAATTTTTGTTGCGTTTTCGAGCTTCTTAGGAGTTCTTGTCTCTCAGACTGAGATTTCCGAATTTTGATATTGACCTTATGGTTCCAGAATTGATCTAGTGAGTAAATTTATTATTGTGCGACTAGTGAGAGGAGGAGCAAATTCCATGAGCGGTTAATAGCTGCACGAGCGTAGCGAGTGCAGCTATTTTATAGAATAAATTTTGGTTTGAGCAGAATTAATTTTGATGAAAAACAATTCAATACTGTATTTTATGTGGTTTTCACTATGTTCGTAATCCTGAAATATTTAAAAACTGAGAATTCAGTATTTTTTGGAGATGTTTGTGGGTTATTTTGTTAGAGTGAAAATTATAATTTTTAATGTGATGACAATTTACAATTCTGACGGTTCATATATACAGCTGAACGTCTATTGAGTATACTCCAATCGAGTACACTCTAATCCACTGTAAAGATCTAGGCAGCGATAAGGCTCCGAGTTTCACAGCAGGGAACGAATACTAGAAGCCTGGAAAGTCATTAATGCTTTGTAATTTTTGGGTTTGGGTCCCTCGAGGTTTCTACCTGATGTTAGTTTCTACCCGTCTTATCAATACTTCGATCGAGTCGATTGTTTACTTAAGACCCCCGAGCCGAGTACTCAATCGACGTTCAGCTGTACTTTCGATTGAATAAATTTATTGCGTAATTGATGATGTCAATAATAAATTCTCGCTTGCCAGTGAGCCAAAAAAATATTAGAATGAAATATTTTGGGAGCGTAGGGTAGGGTGAATTCAAGGGCGAAAAATAGCAGGAAGAACAAATTGAGAACCTCTGAAATCCGTCTTGCATAACGTGGCTGCACCCACGTCGCAAACAAGCGCGATTCACGGATGATTTTCGGGATGCAAGGTTTTCCGAGCCACTGAATCGGTTATTTTTAATTTGCCCAGACGCGTCCGTTCATTTCCTCCCCGAAAAAACGTCGGAAAAAAAAGTTGAGGATCGAATCAATACGTCTGTTTCCGCGCTGGCTCCAATTTTAGTTAGAAATATATAGGATTGCGTACGAAGAGTATAATGTGAAGTTTTCTGGAAATTGGGTCCAATTTACACAATTCGGAGATTTTTAGGAACATTAATACTATTTTATCTTGTTATTTAGTTAAGCATGTGAATTATATCGAGGTTTTTTTTTTTTTTTTAACTTGCAGTTTTTCAGACGTTTAATTTAAATAGTGTTATAATTAATTTTGATCCAATAAACTCGTGTTTGGACACTAATGTGATGAAACAAAACAATTGTTAAAGATTTTTGTGGTTCCCAAAGTATAACTAAATCTGGAAATACGTACAAAATCGAACATCAAAAATTTAGCAATGTGAAAATAAAATCGAATAGTTTAGGATTTTTAAGTTACAGAGTAAAGTTAAAGCCATTTTCCACGAACTTAGAATTCAATTATGCATGTTTTCCAAGATTTTCCTGCTGGTCCTTTCGACACCATAATTCATTTTTTCTCCAGAGGAACTTTCTCGAAAAAAAAAATTAATAACTCATTCTCAACTGCGCATGTAGAATATTGGTGGTTTCGTGGCGTGGGAGAAGTTTACTGATTTTTCGAAGTTTGGTAAATATTCCGACGTTTACGACCATCCTGAAAAATGGACTTGAGTTCTAATAGTGAAAATTTATTTTACCCAACGCCGTGGAGAAAATGCGATTTTCTCCACTGCTCAAAAGTAAAAAATCGTATTTTATCCACGTTGTCGGAAAAAATGCAGTCCTCAACTTTCTTCACTCGTTAAGAAATATACTATGGCAACTCTTGGAATTATAAAAAATAAACCCTTGAAGAGTTTCTGCGGTTCAACTTTTTTTTTATACGGCGTAATTTTGGATATTACTGTATTCATAATATTATATTATTATATAGAGCTTGAACAAATATTCCAACAACCCTAAAAATCGTACATTTCCAGGGTGTCGATCGGACTGGGAAACTTGGGAAAATCTGTATTATGATTTTAAAAAACCGAGAATTTTTCGTTAAAATTTTGTTGCACTGGAAATTCTTCAAAAACTTCGGATTTTCGACTATTTTTCGTAATTTTAAAAATGTGGGGGTAAGTTTGGAGAATTTTTCAATCCATAGTGAATTTTTCCAAATTGAGAAAACCTACAAGATAAATTGAAAATCTGGAGTTTTGGGAATTTCGGATATTTTTGAGACTCGAAAATTTTCAAGTTTTCAGTACATTGGCGAGAATTTAGAACTGTATTGTAGTTTCAAAATTTACGTAAAACTCTGTGAATTTCCGAAATTTATAATGATTTTTCCAAATTTTTATCAGGATTTGGTAATTTTTCAAAGTATTTTGCGACGAAAAGTTTTATTGAAATAATGCGGGAATTTTTGGGTGCATATGTAAAGGTGCGCAAAATCACCGGAAATTTAAAAATGCCTGATCGCTCGACTTTCTGATTTTGCAACTACTGGGAAAATAATTTTTCTGAGAATGCTAGTTCTATGGCCACAAAAGTTGAAAAAATCCTCATTTTCATTTACTTGCGAACTTTTTTATCTTACTACGTGAAAGAAGTTCGCAACTAGTACAATAATGATTATTTAAACTGAAGTGATTCCAAAACTCGCTTTCAGATCGTTTCAGAAATCTCACATTCACTGTATAATTTTTCCTCTAGTTGAAAAATACACTATTTCCACTGATTGCGAAGTACAGCATGTCCACTAGTTGCGACATGTACTATTGGTTCTTCGCGGCCTAGCAAAATGATTGTTTTCGATCGCGTTGCGTCACCCAACACGTGCGTCACTCGCATCTGCGAACATCCCGAGATCGAAGCCATGCAGCAATTCGCGAGGCCCGTAATTGGATCAACTATTTCGCTTGTCAAAGCAGCGGGATTAAAAGGCAGCGCCGAAAGCCGTAAATTCCGCGTTTTGCCGGGGCGACTTTTTCATTGTCGACGCGTCGTCTAATTGACCGTTGCGGTATTTTCGTACCGCCACACGTTCTAAAATCGTCAAAAACGTACGTATACCCTCCCCGATGAGAAGAACGCTTTCTCAAGAGACCATCTCGCACTCGAATTCTCGAATCTCTCGCAGGCCCGGCCTAGAAAATATATTTAGAGGATTGGCACGCGGGTTCCAAGGGTCAAAGACACGTGTAGCGAGTGTTTATCGGGCTTGTCGCGGTCGATGTGCATTTATCAAAATAGATTGATTTCTTCATGTCTAGAAGGCGTGTAATAGTACATTATTGCGCAAGTTATGTTGATTTTGCGAAACGAGGAGTTGTAGTCCGAGGCGAAGCCGAGGATTGTGGTCAGTTCGTAAAATTGACTCTTATGATGCAAGCGCAATAGTGTATTTATTCGATTTCTAACCGAAAAAGACATTAGAAGTACCACTTTTGAGGTTAGAGTCGAATGAAATGAATTCTCCACAGGAGAAAAATTTAACCGCAAGTAATAACTCGCGTTTTACTACCCCAAATTTAGAAAAAAGAAACTTTTTTTGAAAGAAGTGAAAGCTTCTCTTCCTTGGCATATTTCTGGCTGAAATTATCATTTTAGCTCTACCCATAAAAATTTCTTCATTCATCGCAGCGTCGTAAAACACAGTTTATCGCCTTCAGCAGGGCGGACAATAGTAATCAGCGCACATACCAAGAAGCAAAATATTGATTTTAACGAGCGCAAGTGTTGTAATACGAGGCGAAAACGAGTAATAAATTCGCAAGAGTGAACATGCGTCGGCAGTTTCTCCGAAATCGCTACTCAACATTGTTTTATGAACCAAAGGCTTGAAACAAATATGGGATGTTTTGCTGTACACTAGATAGAAATGGGATATTGTGCGTCTAGGAGAAAAATGTTGATTTTTACAAGTGCAAGGACTTAGGGAAATTGAGGGAAAATTGAATTTTGTTTTTGTGCGTTGAGTACTGTATCTGCCGAAAGCGTTTAAAAAGACATTTACATTTGAATTGGAATTTAAAACAGAAGTTTACAACCACAGAAGTTCTGTTTTTGGATATAAAAATCTAGATTCCTGATTTTTGTCATTCTTTGATGATATTTGTTGTGTCAAAATTGAATGCACATTTGCACAACTTTTGAGAATTTCAGTTTCAAAATTCTAACACATTATTGAACTTTTCGATATATAAAAATAAAAAAGTACTTATAAAGTTCGAAAATTATAAGATTAAGATTATATTTTGAGTTCCGATCAGTATTTAACAGTCTTATTAAAAACGTAAATTTGTCGTTATTTTTCATGGAAAAAATTAATAGGTCGAATTTTTGAAATTCGACTACTGAATTAAATCAACTGTATAATTCTCAAAAAACGTGCGAATTTCGACGTTCAATGGATCCAATAATTTTTTGGGTATTTGAGAATTCGAATTGAATGGATTTGACAGATTTCAAAACTTGGCTTTTTTTTAATATCAATATTCACGAAAAATGTGACTCCGCTGTTTCAAAGCTCCATACATTCAAAAATCGTATATTTAAATCAAAAGCTTCAAAAATTCCAAATTTTCGGGTAAATGACATTTAATTTCTCAAAAAAAAAGATGTTTCAATTTGTGGAATGCAAATTTCGCTACTGACATTATGAAAATCAAATATTTATTATAGAAAAATAAACTTGAAAAACATTCACCTATAGTTTTCGTTTAACTGTTCAAGATTTGAAATCATTGATTCCTTATCAGAATGACAGTGTGAAAAATGTATTTTGATGAGAAATTAGAGACATGATGCTAATACGTAACATGAAAAACTTAGTTATTGTACTAATTAACTTATATTAATTTGCGTCGGATTTTTGTTGGATTTAATATCAAAAAATACAATTCGAATTTAAATGATCTGTTCGAAATTGAAAGTCGAAATGGTTCGAAATTGGCAAAAAATTTATAATAGAGTCTTTCAAATTCGAAACGTGTTTTTCAGTTCACTCTCGAAGCCAAAGCAATTATATTTTTAGCACGCTCGAATAATTTCGCGAGGGTTGAATATTTCGAAATGGTATTGAAATCGCTGCAAGCACACGCGAGCGACACCTTCGCGAAGGCTGCTAAATCGCGTCGAGACCTCGTCTCGAAAATAATCAATGTCAGAAATTTTTTATTATTTTTCATCAGTAATTGACTATCCCTTCGAAAAAAAAGATCTAATGAGTGTAATATTCAATCGTGTACAATGCATAATTATTCGGAATCGATTACATTTTCTTCGTTACCAGCAATTGGCGTATCAACGTAGACACAATTCAAATGCTCTAAATGATTTTTTAAATGCATATAAACTTATGATGAAAAGTTTATGAATTTAAAATTTTCAATATAGCTAAAATTCTCGAGTTTTTGGTAAGAAAATGACCCTTATCGAAGTATGGAACTTGGGGTTTGAATTTTTGTGCTTTTTATTTGAACAGCTCCAATTATAATTGTTTTAGATATAATTTCAATGTTCGTAATGAAATGTTGATCATAATTATGTATATTATTTATTTATTATAATATATATATATATATATATATATATATATATATATATAATACATCATAATTATATGTATTATATGATTAATATTGATAATAATTTATTATTTTTAATGATAATAATTCATAATTTGAATGATAGTTCATAATTTAAATGATGATTCAGGATTTAAATATATTATGATACTTTAATTTTTGAATTTCACTTTAGACACAATTTTTGTGTGAAAACATTTTTTTTTTTTTTTTTTTTTTTTTTATTTTTTTTTTTTGTTTTTTTTTTTATAAAAAAAAAAAGAAAATGAAAAAAAACTTGGCATTTTCGGATACGACGCACAAAATCGTGAGTTTGAGTATTTTATGGTGTCCCACAATAAATTAGGGGACATTATATAAAATTTTGCAAATATTATAATCATTGCATTCGAACTTAATACTCGTAACGTGCACGTTCGTAGTTTTTTTCCATTTTACCCCAAAACCATCACGATTTCGCAATTTTAGCCCATCTACAAAAATAATCTTTACAAAATTCTGCATAAAAAAGGTTCGGACCACTTTTGTCACACGCACAGTTGTTCTCAAATTACAAGCGCACACAGATAAAACAGTATGGTTGCTGCAACCATACAAATAGTAATATTTGCGCCAACCATATTTATGGTTGGTGGAACCAAACTTGAAGTAACTGTAATCTCTTTAAAGGTTAATGCATACAAATATATTGTCACATTTCAGTGAATGGTGGGTAGATATTTTAGATATGGTTGTACTTACCATACATACAGGGTGTCCCAAAGTCACCGGTACAAAAAAAATCACGTAATATATTAATTGCGAAATTTTGAGACTTTTTTTCTTTGCGATTTTTCGAAATTCGCAAAATTGACGGAGATATTGATTAGTCTGTCGAACCAATAAGAGCGCAACTTTGAGTGCAGCTGAAAAGTCGCGCAAAGGCAGCTCGCGAGAATAATGAGAACCACTCTTGGGTCCTCCCCTTCTCGTTTGAAACGTCTGCCGTTCTCCAGATACCTTATTACCTCCCCAAAAACGGCTTTTTGATGATTAATGATGGCAAGCGTTGTTAAAGGGAGACACCATGCCTCATGATTGTGTTTTGGGTTTTTTCACGTCGAAAAACGAAGCTTGACAAATTTTTGTGATTCCATTTTCGAATTTTAATAATTCGTAATTCTCGACGGTTTTACGAGTTTTCAAGTTACGAGTCATTAAAGTTACTCGCTACTAGTTACTAATCCAAATTACTGAATTTTTTCCTTAATTACAATTAGTAATTTTAATCAGTAATTAGTGACAACTAAATTTCGAAAATAATCAATTTTTAGATATTTCTGGTAATTTAAATCAATCCTGAAATTTTGAAATTTTTCTGAATTCACAAAAATTTTGTGGAATTTTGAATTATTCCATATACTTGAAAAATATAAATAATTTAAATAATTTCGATATTTTGCGTAACTTCGGAAATTTCTGACATTTTCGAAAACTTTGTAAATTTCCGAAAATTCACACATTGCGGATATTTTCAAGTCTTCGGCGATTTATCCGATTGATGAATTTTTCAGCATTTTTTATTTTTCGCAGATTTCATGAGTTTTCAAGTTTTTGAAAAATTAAAAATTTAGGGCAATTTTCAATTGGTGAAAATGGTTGGAAAAAAATAATATATATATATATATATATATTTATTATGCGTTTATTCATACCCCTTGGGGGTCTTTTAGGGTGGAAAAAAATAATTTAATTGCAAAAATTACGCAATAAAACTGACAACTTCCGTTTCTGAATTTGAAAAATTGCAAACACAAATACTTTAGGGAACAGTCTCAGATTTTGAGGTGAACATACATCGACCAACGATTTTCTGGTGCCGGGTGCCTTCAATTTTGGTTTTCAAAGTTTTTCAAAACAATGAGGCATGGTGTCTTCTTATGTCATAACACTTGCCATCATTAATCATAAAGTCGTTTTAGGGAAGGTAATAAAGGTATCTGGAGAACGGCAGAGGTTTCGAACGAGAATTGAAGGGACCCGAGAG
>JAPYZK010007778.1:0-10341 GCA_030522785.1 Platygaster equestris
TAATTATTGTATAAAAATTATCCAATAATAGTATAAGGTCAGTATAAAAACCTATAGGTTCGAGTATCAAGGCCGTAACCAGCCATAGCCCCCCCCCCCCCCACGCCCGAAATTCCAAGAAACCCACATAATTGAGTTCTTGGAATTTAAATTTCTCAATGTTGACTTGAAATTTCTTTTTTCATCCACTTAAGTCTACAAATCAAAAAATTCGAATATCCGAATTCCGAAATTTCCGAAATTTCTGAACTTTCCAACATTTGGAGTATCAAATTTTCAATTCATCGAGTGTACGAACATTTTCCGAACATATGAAATATTCCAGTAACTTATCACTAGTAATCGGAATTTCAATAGGAATTTCTTTGATTCAGAATTTTTAAACTTTTAACTGCCTAATTTATGAGATCAGTAGATTCTCAAAACTTTTGAGATTCCAAATTCAGAATTAAATATAACATTCAAAAGCTTCAATTAGAATGTCCCAATTTTTTTCCCTAGAAAATACGGTCATTCAAGAAATTTTCGATGATGGATACATTAATGTTGCCAATTTTTCGAATCTGAATCTTAATATATGCTCTCTAAATCTGAATCAGTGAAATTCCACTTTTTTTAAGTGCATATCCACTTATTGAAATAGTCAGAAGTCAGGCACCAAAAATAAGTGGAAACCTACTTCTAAAATCAGTGGATTTTGAAGCACTGGGTAATAAGTGGCGAAGTTACTCAGTGATTCAGTGAAATATTACTTGCTTTCGGCGGTACGACGACTTATTGAATAATTGGAATATCACTCTTTTTTAGCGGTACCACCATTGATAAATTAAGTGGAATATTATTTTACATTTTCAAACCCACTGGTTCGTTCAATGTATATATTATAATATCACTCTATTTCGGTGGTGCAACCACTGATTGATTAAGTGGAAAATCACATTTTCCTAGTGATCCGACCACTAATTAATTAAGTGAAATTTTATTGCTATAGTGATACAACCACCGATTGTTTCAGTGGAATAACACTTTCTCTCAGTGGTATGATTATACTATTTGAAAAGTGGAATATGACTTATTGTAAGTGGCACAACCACTTATTAAAGCACTGATTAATTTAGTGGAATACCGCTTTTTTGACAGTGGTATTATCACTGATTAAAAAGTGTTTCCGAAATCACAATTTTATAAATAATTTTGTATAACGCTTGTAAATTTACCAAATTATCTATAAGAAAAAAAAACATATTTCACGTTGTCAAAAATTTATATTATAATTCGACGTTTTTCCCCAGCTATTATTCATCATTTATATTAACATGCATAAATTATTAGTTATGAAGAATTAACAATGTACGTTTTTCCCCAGCTATTATTCATCATTTATATTAACACGCATAAATTATCAATTGTGAAGAATTGACAATGTACGTTTTTCCCCAGCTATTATTCATCATTTATATTAACACGCATAAATTATCAATTATGAAGAATTGACAATGTACCTTTTTCCCCAGCTATTATTCATCATTTATATTAACACGCATAAATTATCAATTATGAAGAATTGACAATGTACGTTTTTCCCCAGCTATTATTTATCATTTATATTAACATATATTTAATCGTTGCACTTCGCAACTTTTACAACGAATCACACAAAAATTAGTTTGTGAAAAAGACGAGCAGTATTTTTAAATTCTGCATACAATTTTGGAATCAAATAGTTTCTTAGTTATAGCAAAAAATTCTAAGTGAAACGACTGTACATATTATTCAAACACTTGCACTGAAACCTAGAGATTATATTAATGGGTGGCAGCAATATAACAGTTACTGAAATGTTAGGGGTAGCCCGTTTTAGCCGACTTTCCCCTATTCCACCGGCCACCCAGATTAGCTATGGCATTAGTCTTCTCCGAAAAATGAGTCTCCCGAATCGACCATCTCGACGGTGAAATTTGAAATACCGATGTGCATTGCACTTACGGCATTTGGGGGCGTTTGCTCTACTTCGTAAATGTAGCACCCGAAGTATCTGTAAAAATTCTCAAGACTGACTGGGAATTCGAGGTTGAACACGTGATACAATTTAAATAAAATGTCAAAAGCTGCGATCGCAGTCCCACCCGGTGAGTTAATTATCCAACCGTACCCTTGAATGAAAATGGTGTCCATTTCCTGGCTCTTCACCCAAATCAAGTAGGGTTGCACGGGCCCCTTGGTTGCATTCCGCTTTTCCAATATAGATTGATGGACGTTGGAGCCTTCCTGTAAAAACAACATATTTATATATTTCACAATAACTTGGAGAGTTTGTCATCATCTTTCAATGAACACCCGGGATAAAATTTTCGGTAATATTTTGATTAATAATATTTTAATACTTTACAATTTTGATTTAATGTGATATGAATGGAAAGATAATTATGCATCCATCTGATATCTACATACATACATTGGACCGTTTGGATGACTCATTCTTTTGCGTTGTTAGTTATCGTAGTTTGTAGAGTAGTCGTTAGGTAGGCTAGCTAGTATTCAGTAGGTCCCCGTATCAATTCTCGCTCAGAGTAGGATTTTTAGTGAGGTTTTTAAGAGTTCTCGGAAGGAGATGAGCCACGCGGGCGATTTTATGTAATGAAAAATTTTTTTTATTATTGTATTAATTTTTTTAATGCAATGGAAGGTCCAAAAGCACGTCAAAAACGATGAAAAATATGAACGCGATATTCCGAGAGTCAATTGAGGGAGACTCCAGAGTATTTTGAGCATTTTTTGAGGATAAAAACGTGAGTACTTTGAGTACAAATCGAGGACTAGTGAGCATTTTGAAGACAAATAGTTGGAAATCGAGAGTATTTTGAGAACTTTTAGATGATTTTTTTATACTTATTTTGTACTCAAAGTCCGAAAGCGGCAATTAGAAGCATTTTGAGTACAAAATGAGGACACGAAAAAGCATGGAAATCCATCGGTCCACTGATCATTTTCGTATGCTCAATTTATTACTCAAAGTCCTCACTAAATTTTTCGACTCGGGTTTTACATCAGGTTTTTACGGATTATTGGTTAAACATGGTTTCGCAGATTATTTCCTTTAAAAAAAATTTTTTTTTGTGTACCTGTAATTATTTTTTAAATGCAATTGATAATTAAAAATCGAGTTGAAAACGATGAAAAGTACGAACTAAGTAACTGCCTAGTATCGGTTCCTGAGACTTTTCAAACCTGCTTCGATTTTTCGAGCAGTTTCTATAAAGTATTCCCAGTCTTCTAAAACAATACTCTCAGTATCGATTTCCGAGACTTTTGAAACTGATGTGCATAATTTTAGCAGTTTCCAAAGTATTGCTACTGGCGGTAAGCAATATTTTTTGCGAGACTTTAGAAACTTGCGAGACTGTGCAATAATCGAAAAATTTTATCCCGTGATCTGGGGTGGGAATTTGACGACCTGCCATTGTAATCATTGATGACTCATTTCCATCGTCATCAATGCTCCGAAAGAAAATATCGGCCTGTAAAACAGTTATACAGAAAGCGATAAATTTTTTGCAATCTTCATTTTTAACTTATGTTAACTCCACGGTTTTGTGAGAGTTGAGTTAATACGGTCGCTTGGAGCAAAAATTAACAGTTGCTACTGTTGTTAATCAAACAATTACATATGATACTTCAGAATATACAAAATTTGAAATTTCGAGAATTTCCTAGTTATATGAATATTGAATTCCACATTTCCAATACACATAATTCTTCGGATTTTAGCAGAAAACTCATGACAGTTCTCAAATTCGTCAAATTTTCAAGATTGTCAAGTTTCTTGAGATACCGAAATAGTTCAAATGTTCGAATTTTGCATTGACGAAATTCCTGAATTTCCACGTATAGGAATTAGGAAGTTTCCAAATTTTCTGATACTCCGAACTTGGAATTCGAAATTTGGAATCGCTAGATTCCTAAAACTTTTGGAATTCCGAGAATGTCAAAATTCTGGAATTCAAGGCAAATTTCATGAAGATTTTATGGAACTGACCTTACTGGCCTCAAATGAACATTTCAACGAATTTTATATATACATATTGGATTAATTTTCATACCGTGCAACTGAAATCACTAATCATTCTTTATGAACTTTTTTCCTCGCTTACGTTGACAGTGATTGTTTTCTTAAGAAATTTACGCGAAATTGTTATTTAAATTGATATATTATGACACCCACCACTGATTTATAACTATCCGGGCCCTCCCCGAACTAAATTTCCGGCTACGGCCCTGCCGAGTGTAGTGCAATTTTTTAATTTGCAAACGCATGAAGAACTATAGAACCTCTTACGAAGTTTTGAGGTTATGTTTTCCGACCGGCACCGAAGCCGGCATCTTGCTCACAAATATTTGAATTCAAAAATGGTCTGTCAAGACCTTCACAAAATTATGTTAAAGGTGGGTCGAATAGCCCCGGTCTCTCCTGCATTCGTAACAACACACGATTCGCGTTACTGACATCAAATTAGAACACTACAGACTTCACGGACGAAAGACACCAACCCGCGGTTCGATCAATAAAGCTCTATGCCGTAGAAAATGCCATAATTGGTTAAATTTAGATCGCAGAAAACTGTTTTTGTGACGGAAATAACAAAATAGAACTCATTTGCGAAACACGTCGATATTTCTTATCCCGCTCAGAAAAAGTGCATGTTTCCCGCATCCATAATGAAATAATATGCTGTTATTCGCAATTCAATTTACACGAATAGGCGACGCGATAAATCAACCGCTTTGTAAAATAGAAAGTTCCTGTTTTTTGTTCACAACAAATAATCAAACTACCTGAAAACTATTCTATCAGTTCTGCAAAATTTAAATCATTTTTGACAACATAATTCGCTCATATGTGAACTCAAAAAATTAATGTTTTTATTTTGAAGGTCATTTCATTAACCTACAAGAAAATGTAGAAGCTAAATTGATAGCGGCTCGAGCCCTACCCCCCTCCCCCCTTCTAGTGGTGGATACAGGGGGGGGGATCAAAGAGGCGATCTCCCCCCCTCCCAGGTTTGGGACATGATGTTGGAAATTGTTGTAAAGTTACTTGGATATATAAGTTACTAAAAACAGCAATTACGTTGAAATGAATCTCAATCTTGCATTATAAATTTGATGACTTTAAAAATCACTGTGACGTCATTATGTTTTCCATTTTCAGCAGCATCGTGACGTCACAGCTTACTTTTTATGGTAATTCCGTGAAATTATCAAAAAACAGTGTTGTCGTTTACATCTGTTTTTCAACTAGCAATATTATTATTATCATAATTGTTGTAAAAAATTTTGTGATCGCCTCCTCCCCCCTCTCAAATAAAACCTGTATCCGCCCTTGCCCCTTCCCCTACAATCATGACTGTATATCGCAGTCAATCAAAATTCTTGAAATTTCTGACAGTTCATATATATTTGAAGTACGAAAAATTTACGATAGATATTCGAAGTGCGCCGTGATCGTTTGTCACGCGAAGCCGCTGCTTTTTGTCTGTTGCAATTTCAATCCCGTTTCGCGCACGTATTTTTAGAGTTCTCGAGGTGAAGCGGGGGAGGGGGGGTTCGAGGGGCGTAAGCCGCGATCTGTAATCGAGCACCTTGCCAATGTCATAATCGATTAATCGATTACCAAGCGTTCAAGGCGTTGCGCTAAACAAGCCTGGGGGGCATTCTTTTGGTGACCTTTAAGCGCTGAGACTAACTTGTTGCTTGTCACTTGTTGCGGAGCACATGTAATTACCTCTTTAATCCCGATTGGACGAAGAGGGAAATTGAAAAAGCTGCGGAAACTTATAAATTTTATTTCTATTGTTTTCTGCTTCGGTATTTACGCCAACTTGAGAAATTATAAGTCCCATCACTCCCGTACATAAAGCGAGCAAGTTATTCTCAAAGTTCTCATAAAAAATATCCCAAGAAAAAAAACGCCAACTCCGAGTTGTTCGATGCGAAAATGATGAATGGGAATTCGTCTTCCGCGATGAAAGAACATTCATCCCGCGATTACACGCAACAGGTGCGATTGATTGTACGAAAATCACCCCTCCTTTCCCCTCGCCGCGGGCATTTGCGTCATCGACGCCCTCGCGATGCCATATGGATCCGCGACTATCCGGTGATGGTAATATCTTCGGGAGCGTTTCGCGGGCGAGGGTTGTATCTCGCGATGCACCTTTTGAGTCGTCCTCTGGAGACAGGGGTACTTGACTCGGGTCGTTTTAAACATTCTTAACAATTTTGAAAACTTTGGCTTTGGTCCATCTCGGTAATACCGTGACTGGCTGTGACGACAGTGGTGCGGCGGTGGGGCGCGTGACGTATGCGCGAACGCGATTCATAGGCTGAAGGAGCGTCCACACTAGTGGAGTTTCGATTGCGAATTGGTTTTATGGGCAACCATTTTTTGTTTGGAAAAAAAATAGACCTCGGTGTAATGGATATTATTTTTATTAAGGTTTATTATGATGCAATCATTGGATATTATCGAAAAAAAATATGTGGATGAAAAAAAGTGAATATTCATGAAAAACTGCGAGGAATTTCCGTAATAAATGATAATATTCATAATAATATTTCGTGTTACGATATTTTCGGAGGTTTATGATCTTGCAAATTTTTGGTTTGAAATGTTTTGAAAATATTTCTGGGAGTTTTGGAAATTATTATACTTATATTTGGATTTTTTGTAAATTTTAGATAATCCTGGGAAATTGGGAACATTCTCACAGATTTTGGAATTTGGTAAGAAAACCGGAGAGTTGATAAATTACGTAATATAATTCGATGAAAATATGAATTTATAATTCATATGTAGAATATTATTAACCTTCGTTTTTTTCCTAAACAAACAAATTATTATTTCTGAATCATGAGTATTTATGAAAAATAAGTGATATTTACCTACAGGCATAAAAAATATGAGCAACTTATTGTCGTTGCACTTGTACATTGACCTGATCGTAAAATTCTAACGCGACCTTGAGTACATTTTATAAATAAATGCTTGCGGAAGTTTCCAATGTTTTGAAGTTTTTCGTAAAAACAACAAATAGCACTTTTTGAGTTCTGGTAGTAACTGTAATTTACTGGAGTTCTCGGAATTCCAAAAGTAATGAATTCGGAAATATCCGAATCGTTATATTTTTCGAATTCTTTGGTTTTTTGAAACAATTGTTATTGAAAACAAATTTTTCCAACTATTACTGGAATCACTAGAAAGTAAAAGTATTTTAGGAGTTCCGAAAATTTTAAAAATTAATATTCTTTCGTTTTTTATGGGCTTTTGATCTTTGATGTGTTATTGATGACTTCCGAAAAAATTTAATTCTAAAATTATCATCGACTTAATTACGAGTTTTTGATTGATTTTGATTTATTTTATAGGCTACCGAGTGAATCTTTTCGAAACAGGAATAACACTGAAATGAATTTCAGGTCATTTTTCGGAGTTTTTTCCGTGCATTTTAGAAATTTTTATAAGAAATCTTCGTATTGGAATTGAATTGAATTGACAGTGAGATCTCCGACTTTTGTTGAATTTTGAATATTCAATATTCAAAGTTTTGAATACATTGTTCGTAACTTCGAAAACATTAATGAATTAAGTGAACTTTGGGATTTTCATTTTTTAACTTGGTATACTTATATTATAGTAGTTTTATGGAATTTTGAGTATAATATTCGAGTATACGTGTATATTAATTTTGAGTATTTTTTGGAAATCATTCATTTGTTCTATAATTACTCAAAATTTTACACATTTCGAAAATTATTATTTCGGAACAATCGCTCAATTTTGGGAACTTCAGACAATTTTAACGCACCAGAAAATGAACAAAGAAAGCTTCCATAAATAATATATGTCACAGTTTTTTGCGTTTTTTTTCCTCCTCCCTCCCCTCTGTCACGATGTGTCACAAATTCGTGGACCTCCTCCCCCCCCCACTCATGTCACATTACAATGTGAAATTTGAAAGGACACAATAATATTTTTTTTGTTTATTCAATTCAATTTGATAACGTTAGAAAATCAACATAAAAGAGGATTTTTTTGTTACCTTTCCAGTTTTTCTCAAAGTAGGTGTCATATTAAAAAAATGAATTCAAATTTTTAAAATCCAATGAAATCCCAGAATTCTAAAAAAATGTCAAAGCCGAATTATTCTATGAATATTATTGTTGGAGCACAGAAATGAACCACTCTGCCGTGAAACGGAAGAAAATCGTAAGTCACTTTCGCCGTAAGGTTCATTTTATTACGAAAGTGCGACAGAAAATAGACCTTACAGAAAAAGTGACTTACGGCTTTCTTCTGTTTCACGGCAGCACTCTCGAACGGTAGAAATACGTTTATTTGTTCCGGACTTTTACATTACAGCTGGATCTCGCTAGAGCGTGATTCGATAAAGCGCGCTCTAATTTACCGTGAAGATCTCAGCAGCGATCTTAAGGCTCCGAGTTTCACAGCAGGGAGCGAATTCCGGAAGCTTGGAAAGTCATTAATGCTTTGTCATTTTTGGGTTTGGGTCCCTCGAGGTTTCTACCTGATGGTGTTTCTACCCATCTTATCGCTCTCTCGATACAGCGTAATGTTTACTTAAGACCCCTGAGACGAGTGCTCTAGCGAGATCCAGCTCGCGCGGAAAGACCCGAAAAATCAGACTGCCCGAAGTGGCGGCGGGCCCAACATTTATACGCTACTCCGGCGCGCACGAACCTTCGAGAAGCCTCGTGAAACATTCCGATCATTCTCTAAAACTTCTGGAAATTTCTAGAGCGTTCGAATCCATTTATGCACGTACAAAATATTTCGTTAATATATTCATGGTTGGTTAATTACCGTAATTTTACAATTTGTTACAGTACTGTAATTTTATAGTCAATTCTGTCACTACACTATTATACCCATAATGTCAAAATTCTTCTGAATTTACAAGTTTAAAGAATTTGTATTTAATCATTTCACTTTTAACTTTTTGAAAAATTTTAAATTTTCTTTTCTAATTTTCAAATCTCAGAAAATCTCATTAAATTTTATATTTAATATAATTTTAAAGCAACATTATTACGGAGGCTATCGATGGCGACGTTCAAAACGTCGAGGCTTTCACCTTTCTAATTCGGGATTATTAGACAAGGGCATGGTGACATTCTAACGGGGAGACCTGGAACCGTGGGATGGGCATATATGCTGGAGCGGGTACTGACGCAATCAGATTTGGAAGAGACGGAAACGAATGCCTTAAATCGAACGAGTATTGTCGGGCGTGGCATTAATTATTTTTAAATATAAAATTGTATTAATGTAAAGTGTTCATTTATAATAAACCGCTTACAATCAGAAGTGGGATTCGCTCGCGTTTTGCGATTAAACGCGTGTTTCCGGAAGTGATCCGGTAGTGAAAAAAAAAGTGAAAATGCGAAGGAACGCGGTTGCGTCCCTGGCTGGGATCATCATTCATATTATGGACAGCGGCGTCAACAGGACTGTGTCGCGTCGTTGTCGGACCGCAAGCTGGACGGGCGACTAACCAAGGGCCAAGACGGATGGCTGGCAGGTCGGCGGAGGATGCAGGGACCCGTTTCGTTTCGCAATGGGGCTGCATCGGTGGCCAGGAGCCAGGATGAATCGGCTCACGATGGGGACACAGAGGACACTTAAGGTAGGCCGTGTGACCGAGATGAAAAGAGGCCGGCGGCGGGGACATCACGGCAACGGTTGATAGTCAATTGGGCGAAAACGTCCTAAACGATTTTTTTTTTTTTCCTCGAAAAAGGGTCCGTCGGAAAAAAGTGAGAGAAGGATCACGATTAATGGATTGTTAGGTTAGTCTGGAAAGAAAACAAGTCTGTTAATATTTCTATTTTTTCCGAAAAAAGAAACGAACAAACAACATTGCAAAATTTATTTTGATTTTTGTGTACGAATCAGTCTGGATATTTTTGATTGATTTCAAAAACGTATGGATGTTTGGGTGAGGCGACATGTTTTCTGCCGCAAATTTAGAATTGAATGCCTCGCTGCCGTTGTTCGTACGCCACACGCTTGCATCCAGGGCTGCCCACAAAGTTGGCGGGTAAGTAGCTGATGTTTCGACATAGATATCGACTAAGTAATCCGCAAACTCTGTGATTCGCGGATCATCGGGCTGCTCTGTGATCAAATCTACAAATGCATCCCCAACTTCATGCGGTGGAAGAGCATATGTATCCATGCGCATCTTCCGTAAAAGATGTCGCTTTTATGAAGATTTTATTCATTCTATCAGTTCTCGTGAGACAGTTGACGCAACGAGTCGT
>JAPYZK010007782.1:355-11192 GCA_030522785.1 Platygaster equestris
CATTTCATGAAAGTTTCAGAAATTCGTTGAATTATTGGAATTTTATTAATTCTGGAAGTATTGTACATTTCCAGAATTTTTGAAACTTTTTCAACTGAATTTCCAAAATTTCCAACATTTTCGAAATTCTAGAAATGTTCAAAATTCCAAAAAGTTAGAAAATGTTCAAAATCCTCTAAACTTCGAAATCCATCCAAATAGTCGCAAATCTTTGGATAATATATGTTTAAAATGTTCCAACTAAACAAAAGTTTTTCGAAATGTTGGAAACTCGTGAAACTTTCAAAATTTCAAGAATTATGAAAACTGTCTCAATTTTCAAGATATTCGAAACTTTTTTGAATCTCTGAAATTTCTAAAATTGTTGGAATTCTGAAAATTGTTGGAATACTAAAAATTTCCGGAATTCTCTGAATTATTGAGAATCTCGAAATGTTCCAAATAAAATTATTAAGTTTCTGAAATTTGAAAAATTTGTGAAATTTCCGTAATTTCGAGTATTGTGAAAATATTGTGAATTTCCATAACTTTCGGAACTTACAAATCTCTGACATTTATGGAAATTTCGAAATTCTTGAAAATTTCAAAATCCCAGTAACTTCCAAAATCCTAAAAATACTTCAAACTTTGAAAATTCTCAGAATGGTTAAAAATTTAAAAATATTAGAAATACTCCAGATTATTAAGTTTCTCGAAATATTAGTAATTCGTAAAATTTTCGTTATTCCAAGAATTATAAAAATATTGGGCATTTTCAGAATTTTTGGAACTTTTTCAAAACTTCGAAATTTTCAACAGTTTTGAAACTTTGAAAATTTTCAAACTTCTAAACAATTTTGAAATTCTCTAAATTATTGAAAATCTTGAAATTTTGCGAATTATCAAGTTTCTCGAAATGTGAAGAATTAGTAAAATTTTCGTAATTTCAAGAATTATGAAAACACTGTGAATTTTCACAACTTTCGGAACATTTACGAATCTCTGAAATTTACCCGAATTTTGAAATTCTTGATCTTTTTAAAGTTCCAATAACTTCCAAAATCCTCAAAATACTTCAAACTTTGAAAATTCTCAAAATTGTCAAAAATCTTGAAATGTTGAAAATATTCAAAATTATTAAGTTTCCCGAAATGTGAGGAATTCGTAAAATTCTCGTAATTTCAAGAATTATGAAAATATTGTGAATTTTCGGAATTTTTGAAACTTCTTTATAACTTCGAAATGGTCAAACTTGTAACATCCTCGAAATCCCCCAAATTCTGAAAATTCCCAAAATTGTTGAAAATCTTGAAATGCTGAAAATGTTAAAAATTATCAAGTTTGTCGAAAACTTCGACACTCGTGAAAATCAGTATTTTACTATTTTTTTTCGAAATATCTTTTTTGAAACGTGCTAGATTTTTCAAATTTTCCACAATTTCGGAGGGGGCTTCAGCCCTCTCCCTGCCTAAGTGCTTATTCTCTCGCACTGTCTATACGCCTTTGGATAAAACCGAAGAATGAAATCCTACGCGGAAGTATCACCTTGGTACACTCGATCGAATGACAAAAATCTACACCTGGTTTCGCTCAGAGCACGTGGTTCTGAAAGTCTTTGTTATGACTCAGTGTCTTTGTACCGTGGCTCTCTAAGTTTACATTCCCAAGAGTTCGTTCTTATCATTCAGTTAGGTTTCACGCAAACGTGAGTTACTTTTAACGCGCATGAAAATAAGATTGAAAATACGCTGTTTATTCTTTCGGAAATTTGATTTCGATCGTTATAGTGTAGATTTTTGAACAAGCCAAGGATTTAATGCGTTCAAATTAAAGAATATTTGGAGCTTTATTTTTTTTATTTGAAAATTTATTTATTTTTTTTTCAAATTTGGAAAATCTAGAAGTTTTAGGATAAGGGAGACAAGTTTGTGATTTTTGCAGAGGATGAAGATGTTCAAATATTTACGAACATCCAAACCTTCGTTGTGATTTTTGATTCCTTACATTTTTGTACTGCAGAAAAATTGAGGATTTTGTGCATTGATTTCGATGTTTTTAGAAATATTCAGACAAGTTGAAAAATTTTTTTGGACTTAAAAAATTTGCTATTTTTGCGAGAGCCTGAAAAAAATACGGAAACTTTGGAAAAATAAAAACATTATTTCAAAGTTTGTAAATGTTCCGGAATTCTGGGAATTCTTAGATTTAGATCAGTTTTATTTTTTTCAATTTTGATGGTATTGAAGAATTTGATACTTGGAAAATTTTTGCTTTTTCTTATAATTTGAGAATTTTTACATTTTTAGGACAAGTAAGAGAATAAATTTGCGTACTTTTTGCAGAGTTTATAAACATCTAAACCTTTGTTGTAATTTTTGGTAAAATTTTGAAAAAATTGAGGATTTTGTGCACGGGTTGGGAGTTTTTTCAAATATTGAAAAAAGTTGAAAACTTTGTTCCAACGTAAAAAATTGCTATTTTTGTAAGAGCCTGAAAATTTATCAATCTTTAGAAAAATGGAAACATTGTTGAAAAATTTCTAAATGTCGAAAATCATTTAAAATTGAAAGTTTTAAAAATTCCCGCGAACATCTAGACTAAAAAATGTAAAACGAAAAAACTCTGGAATGTCTCCGAACTTACCAGAACATCAAAGTTCCTTCCAAATCCAAATAATTTTACATTCATCCGAAATTTTGGAAATTTTCGAATCCGTGTAAAAATCCAAACGCTTTTAAAAATTAAAAAATCATCAAAATGTTCGATAAATTACAAATTATTTAAATAGTAATAAAAAAATATCTTTTCCTTCAGAATTGTACAAAATTTCGTATTGTAGCAGATCTCCGAAAATCTCGAATTGAGCAAAATTAAAAGTTGCTCGAATTCTGTCTACAGTTCGTATATTTTGTGAAATGTCGGAAAATTCCATTCATAATAATCCAAAATTCGAAAATTTACAAAATTATGCAAATTAAACAAAATTTCACAAATCACATATTATAAAAACTCGTAATATTCCGCAGAATTATAAAAACTAATGTATAACTTATGAAAATTCGCCCTATTCAAAATTTGTAATAACTTCAATAATTTCGCAAATTTTGTAAAATGGGAAAGGAAAAATCGTCTTCGAATTTCATGGGGAATCTATGGTTTTCCGGTGATTTTGAGACATCTTGTAGATGTGCCATTGTAAGACTATGTAATACATATTGAGATTTGAGAAAGGGGATGTTTACTGTGTTGCAGCTGCAGGTCAGGGCACACGTAGTCGGATGAAGCTGGGCCCAGCATGCCCTCTAAGAAGCAGTACAATCTCGTGCACAATGACGAGTATGATACGCGAATACCGTTGCACAGCGACGAGGCTTTCCATCGTGGGATCATTTTTCACGCCAAGGTATTGTGCTATTGTCACCCCGTTTGATGCGGGACATCGTTCCCGAGTAAATATGTTCATTTTAACAATTGACAAACATAGTGTAAACAGTTGACACAATGTTGACATGAAATTTACATAAACTGTAATATGAATAGTATTTATAATTATTTTCCAGTTCTCGTGTAAATCGCAAAATTTTAAATTGAAAAAAAAATTTTTTTTCTTGTCTTGATATTTTAAAAAATTCCGGATTCGTGCAGAAATTCCTTAAATTGTTTATGAAATTGTTAATGTTATTTATATGTATAAAATAAATGTACATTTTCTGGCTCTTGTAAAAATGGCGAATTTTTAAATTGAAAACAAATTTTTTCTTGTCTTGATAGTTTTGAAAATTCCGAGTTTGTGCAAAAATTCCTCGAAATTGTTCATTTTTATATAAAATAAATGTAAATTTTCCGGCTCTCGTGAAAATGGCGAATTTAAAAAAAAAAAAAAAACTTTGTTCTTATCTGAATACTTTGAAAAATTCCAAATTCGTGCAAAAATCCCTTATTTTTAATCAAATTTGAAAATTCTAAAAACTAAAAATTACGGTGAAGTTTTCGATGTTTCAAAGATTAAAAACCAAAATTCCAAATAATTTGCCTGAACTTAGAAATTCATAGAATTCCAAAAAATTTTAAATATTTCACTTGATTCGGTTTCGAAGTAAATATTCGAAAGGTGAAAAAATTTACTTCTTACAATTTGATGGATAAAATTGCAGAAAATATTCGAAAAAAAAAAATTTCCAAAACTTAAAAAACTCCCAAAAAATATCAAATAAATCTGTTCCTAATTAATCATTTCAATACGCACAATTATTTAAACTATAGACCAATTTCAACCAAAAATTTGTAAAAACTCGCAATTTTCCATAACTCGAATAATAAACTTCAAAATTTGCATAATTTTTTAAATTGTTCCCCAATTTTCCTTTTTTTAAGCCATCAGATAATTTTCCGACACGAATTTTCTCGCAAAATTTCATGAATAATTTAGATGTGAAGTACATTTTTCCAGTAGGCAAATTATTATTGCAATCGAGTCATTCTCAGAAAAATATCGTCTGTTTTTACGACCAGTTGTAAAGTTTTGAAAAAAAAAACGGAGCTTTTGAAATTAGAACATTATTTTGCGCCTTTTTTTACTGCGGTTGTAATTGATCAATAAAATGTGGCCGAGAGACGGGAAGTGTGTTGAGAATCTTTTGCTCCGATTGCACGGCTAATTATAATACAAATAAAAGCACATAACGGAAATAATGACACCTACGAGCTACTTCTTCTCTTTTCGCACCAACCGGGAAATTAATTCTATTGCCAATGATGCAGTTCCCATGAAATTCCGAATGCATAATTTATTTACCCTAGTGGTTCTAGTTTTTATAAAAACCTTACAAAAAATTTGTATACAAATTTTTACAAGGTCGGTTTAATAAAAGTTTTATAAAATTTGCATTTTTTATAAAGTGGTTTTATAAAATTTTTATAAAAAATTTTTTTTAATAACCTTTTTTTTCAACGTTTTTAAAAATATGCACAAATTGTTCTAACCTTTTTTGGATCATTTTGCTAATGTATATACCATTTTTCATCAGTTTATGAGGTTTTAGCTCGAATTTCGTTTCGAAAAAAATTTTTAAACTTTTTGGAGGCAGCGGGATTTGATCTTGCGACCTTTGCAACAGAAATCCGACAGTCAACTTTCTTGTCCATCAAATCTATGTCAATTTGAATAATTATTTTCAATTTGAGTTAAAGAATTTTGAAATCCTATAAAATCATATGTTTTTGCGTTTTATAATTGTTAAAAAACGTTACGAACATGATTTTCTATTCCCCTGTGTAATAAAAACGTATCAAATATTACTATAAGAGAAATTCCTTATATCAGGAACGTTTTTTTTTTCTTTTTTTTTCTCATAAAAATATGAAACTTTTTATAAAAATCGCGAAGTTTTTATAAGAAAATTTGGCAGCTTTTAATTGTTTTTATAAAAAAACAGGTAAATCGTATTAAAATTTTGACAGATATTATAAAAAAATTTTTTTTTCTTATAAAGTTTTTATAAAAACCACTTTACAAAAATCGAAAATGTTATATAACTGTTATAAAATTGACCTTATAAATAAACGAATTTTTATAAATAATTCACTGTTTCTATAAAAACTACAATCATTAGAGTAGCGTGGAGAATTAGTAAAAGATTTAGATGTCGGAGAAAATAAAATGCCTTGGAATTGCCAGGAAATTTTGTTCAAATTCTGTAAAAATGTGCGAAATCTTGTTGAAAATGGAATGTTTCAGCGATTTACGAACGAGTACAGATGCTTGCAAATTTCCGAATTTTTTCAGTTTTGAGATTCGGAGATTCGGAGATTTCACATGAATATGTTGAAGTTTTAAATTATCATTTTTCAGTTTTGAAACTTCTAAAATAATAAAAATATAAAACATTGTAAATTCAATTGTTGATTGAAAAAAGATAATAAAAACAAATTATATTGATATAAATAATAAATATTTATTTTATAAGCTTTGGAAATTTTGGGAGTTCTGAAATTTCGAAGAATTATAAATTTCTTACGTTTTGAAAGTGTTCGAAAATGTGGGAAAATTTTCAAAGATTTAGAATTGTTGTTCCAGAATTACTCAAATTCTGAAAATATCTGAAGTTTTAAAGTTCTGAATCCTAGATGTTCCGCAATTTTAGAAATTTCGAGATTTTGAATTTCTGACCAATTCAGATGAATGTTGAAGTTTTGAAGTCCAGAAGTTTAGAAATTTTCGTATCATTTCGAAACTTCAAAGTTTCGACGATTTTTGATAGATTGTGGAAATATGGAATTTCTGAAGTTTCGGAGCTTTCGAAGCTCAGTCATTTTGAAAGTTTTGGCATTTTTAAGTGATTGACAGTTTGCCGTCAATAAATAGATATGATTCCGTGCCATTAAAAACGGTATCACTGACGGGCAATTACGAATTTTTCCACGAACAACGTTTCCTGCGATCCTGAATTCAAGGATGGGAGAAATGCATAAGGAAACTGGTTGAACTCGTTGCCCGAGCGGCTTTTTTCAAGACCAAAATACGCGTCATCCACTAGTGATCTCTTTCTACAAATACTATTCCTATAACGCTTCGAGTATGTTTTATAAATAAAGCACACACGTGGTGCAACACGCGGAAAAGCGTGGCCCAAATACGCAGGTGCGCTCCATTTCAGGACAGTCTTTTTTCGCATTGCTTCGTGGAAGAAAAATTTTTGAGTCATTTGATATTATTTTGTCGGGCTCTTTTTGTGGCAATGAAGAAGGTGATAATTTCAGTGGAGCCACAATTGTTTTTTTAGAGATGACATTCCCGCCCTAGTGATTCTAGTTTTTATAAAAACCTTCTAAAAAATGTGTATTAAAATTTTTATAAAGTCGGTTTTATACAAGTTTTATAAAATTTGCATTTTTATGAAGTGGTTTTATAAAATTTGTTGTTAGTTGGTCACTGGGTAATGTATAATCAACTATGGTATTTTTCGATTTCCCAGTCAATTCGTTTTTTATTATTAAATCTGTCGACGTTTCGATTTCAATTCGAAATCCTTTTCAAGACCTGTATACACAAACAATTTACAGTTGGTTTTAAACAATTAAATTCGTCGATGGATCGAAGATTCAGAAATTACTTACTACGTGACAATTTTAAGGTAGTCTTTTTTTCAATCATGATAATAAAATAGCTTTTTTCGTGTAAAAACAATGTGGATAAAGTATCTCAGTTCCAATGTTCAATGTTTGTTTTAACATCAACTAACTTTGCATCAGAAATCCGCTCGTCAACTTTCTTGTCCATCAAATCTATGTCAATTTTGATGCTTTTTTCAATTTGAGTTGAAGAATTTTCAAATCCTATAACATCGTATGTTTTTGCATTTTATAATTGCTAAAAAACGTTACGAACATGATTTTCTATTCGCTTGTGTAATAAAAACGTATCAAATATTACTATAAGAGAAATTGATGTTTTTATAAAAATAAAGGTCTTATAAGAAAATTTGAAGGCTTTCAATTGTTCTTAAAAAAACAGACGAATTATACAAAATTTTGACAGATTTTATGAAAAACATTTTTTTTATTAAGTTTTTATAAAACCAATTTCTAAAAATCGAAAATTTTGCAAATCTTTTATAAAATCGACTTGATAAAAAAACGAATTTTTATAAATAATTGAACCTGATTTTATGAAAATGTTGCCTGTTTTTATAAAAACTACAATCGCTAGGGCAGAATTTTAGAATTTTCTGATCTCTGAATGAAAAGGAAATAATTCTAGACACTTCGAAAATTCTGAAACTTCTGAATTTTGAAACTTCAAATATTGTCAGAATTTTGGAAATGCTATTAATTATTAATAAAAATTATATTCTTATATTTTATATATTATATTATTATAAAATTATATGATTATTGTTATATTTCCGAAAATATAAATTATCCAAAACTCGAGAATTTCCGAAATACCCAAAAATTCAAGATGCTTCAAACCTTCAAAATCACATAAACTCGAAAAACTGTAAATCTTTAAAAGTTCGTAATCTGAAACTTGAAATTTCCGAATTCTCCAGAACTTCAAAACTTTCGAAATTTCCGAAACCTCTACAATTTCAGAACTTAATAATTCCCCATTAAAGTCATAAATTCCAAAACTTCAAAAATTCTAAAATCGTTCAGCTTTAAAATATCAAAATTCTTCACAACTTATACTTTTAAAATGTTCAACGCTTCAAAAATTCCAAACCTCAAAAACTTTCAAACTTGAATGTTTTCCAGAATTTCAGTTATTAACAACTTACAAACATCGAAATTCTTCAAAATTCCAAAATTCTCATTAACTCCGAAATTCCAAAACTCATTCTGAAAAACTTACTAAGTGTCCTTAAATATTTTCTTATAATTCGCCTTAAAAATTTTTTTAATAACTCATAAGATCACTTTATAATTACTTTTCAGAAAACTCATAATTCTGTACATAAAGTTGCTTATGAGTAATGAAGAACCTTACGAAAAATGAGTGACATCTTCTAAATTTTTCGTGAATCTAACGAGGATTCGTTTTCTTTGTTGTGTTTTGATGCAGCTCATCGGTTCCATGGAGGTCCCGCGGCCGACTAGCCGAGTGGAGATCGTGGCGGCAATGCGGAGAATCCGCGTAAGTTGCTTTCAAGCCGAGTCGACGACCAGGCCGGCTTGTAGATGTAATGTACTACCCTACCTTGTCCTTTCGCTTTCAGTATGAGTTCAAGGCCAAGGGGATCAAGAAGAAGAAAGTGACGATAGAAGTCTCGGTGGACGGACTCAAGGTCACTCTGCGCAAGAAAAAGGTACCATCCTCGATTTTCTTTGATAAGGAATCACGCGATAATGGCGTTCCTTTGTACAATTTCGAAAGAATTATTAATTACCGCAATTTTACGAGATTTTTCGGTTTTTTAGGGGGTTCCATTTTTTTATGAGGTGTCGAGTCGAGCTTAGGGAAATTGTGTGAGATATATGATTTTTATGAGGTTTGCGAAAGGTCAACGTTATAAAAACTGTGAACTTATGAGATTGATAATATGAAGTTGATTGCCGAGACTGATTAACAATTTTTACATTATTTAATGTAAAAAGGGCATATTTACACTATTCAACAGTGTTGGCGAAATGAATGAGGGTTTTTTTTAAGATTTTGAAGATAGCAAAACTTGACAAATTTAGAATTTCAAAATTGTTTAAAATTTTGAGGTTTATTTCAAAAAATTGCCACTTTGAGACTTTGGAATAATTCAGAACTTTAACATTCATTACGCAGATTCTTTAGAACTACACAATCCGAAAACTTCAAAAATTGCGAAACTTACCAAAACTTAACAACTTCAGGACTTCAAAATTATTTGAAGTTTTGAGATTTATTAACATCCCCAAAAACGTCGAAATTCCAAAAAATCACAACTTTGAGACTTCGAAATAATTCAGAACTTTAACATTTCGCAGATTTTTTTACAACTACACAATCCGAAAACTTGAAAAATTCTAAACTTCAGAGATTCCGAAACTTGACAATTTTTGAACTCCAAATTTCGTAAAAATTACAAATTTCATTGAAACTTTCAAAATGTTCGATATTTCCGAAACTTGCAAAACTTTGGAATTTCAGAATTCAAAATTCTAGGACTTTTAAAAACTTTCGAAGCTTCAAAAGTGATGTTATTTCCAGAATTCCGATACTCCTGAAATTTTTCAATTCGAAATTATTAGAAACTGCAAATCCATCGAAAATTGTCAAAACTGCAAAATCCTTTTTGAGATCACAAAATTTCATTCAAATCGGTTGATTTCTTCCAAGCAGGGGTGGGCGAAACTTTTGCTCTCTCTCTCTCTCTCTCTTTTCTATTTTATTATTATTTATCATTTATTATTATTTTATTCTATTAACTATTTATTCTATTCTATTATATTATATTTCTATCTATTTTTCTCGATATTTTTTCTCATTTTGTCTGGTCATATGTTATAGTTTGTTCAACATTTTAATAAAAAATAAAGATGTTCATTTTTTTCGTGCTGATTCACGAATTCTGGCCCAATAAGTAACTATTAATACACCAAAAATAAATTCATGTGTTACGTAATATTTAAATATACTATAGTATAATATGATTTATTATACTATTATATTATTATAATGCATTATACTATGGTGCATAGTATGTATATACCTTCATTTATCAAATACATTTCCTGAATTATTGTAAATGACACTTCATATTTTCACTTACTATATAATGGAAAACAATTAATATTTGTATTCCAGAAAAAACAACACTGGATGGATGAGAATAAATTATTTTTGATGCACCATCCAATATACAGGTGAGATTTCAAAATTTTTGAAAATCATAACTTTAAAAATCAATCATCACATTTAAAAAAACCAACTAACGAACAACTATCAGTGAATTGATAACAAAATTATGTATTACACACTCGCAAAAAATATATAGATAAATTCCTAAATTTTATTCATATTTATCAACGTTTTTTAGATAATTTTCCAACCCCTATTTAACCTGAAATGGTATTCAAAAAAAATTAAATTTCTACTTTTAGAAAGTTAATTATAATAATAGAATATTGCAATAACAGTTTTCACCTGTTCAACTTTTTTCATTTGCGAAAATATCACCCAAATTTTTCCGACAAATTCTGACAAATTTGTAATTTTTATACACCGTGAATTCCATGAAAATTTTTTTTACACGTGCACAAAGATGGCTCTTTTTCATGCACGAAATGTGGGCGCAAAATGGCATTTTTCATTGATATAGTATAGCAGTGCGGAATAAGTGCGCGCAAAACGCTAATTAGCGCACATTTTTTCCGCAAGTGTGCG
>JAPYZK010007785.1:0-11614 GCA_030522785.1 Platygaster equestris
TTTCAACTATTTACAGCTTTGCCGGTTGGCAGACATTTTTCACGTCACGTAAAAATTGCATTCTTGTCGCAGTTGTTTTCTCCTCGCTCATGAATTCATGAATTCACTCCTAAGTCGATCTGCAGTTCACTCAGGTAAAAGAAGTGGTTCTCATTTTTTTCTCCGGAGAGAGGTGAAATTGGCGCCTTGGGTAAAAATTTTCATGCCATTTTGTGCGTTTTTGGGAAAATTCGTCACGCTTGAAAAATAGGTAAATTTGCGCTTTTGGGATCCACCCATCTGAACAACGTCACGTCAAAAAACTTCCCCAAGTTTCGTGACAATTCCATTCGACCAAGTTTCCCTATCGCGCGTTCGGAACCCAGGGCAAATTGTTGCCCGATACAATTTCGCCGTCTCCTTCTCGGCTCTCACGCGCGTCTCGTCATTATCGCATCGGAGCGTGTGAATCCCGGCTCCACTTTTCTCTCTCTTTTCCCCCATTGACCCTCCCGCGCGGCGTTTCATTTCCGAGCGCCGAGAATTCGCCGATGAATCAAACTTCGCGACCCCCTTTTTTCGCGCGAGCGAATATTTCGAGTGCGAGTGACAGTTTTGCGCGACTCTCGTGAATTTACCTAGGACGCCGCCGACGCCCGACACAGTCGTCTTTTCGGGTTTGTTCGTACGAAACTTTGTTTGGCCGAGAACGGGGTTAAATTGAGAAAGAGGAAGGAAAGGGAGGCGAGGGATGGGGGTGTTGTTATCTTTGTGACGATGGATGAACGTCCAAGTTACGCTTGGCACAGATTTTCGAAAAAGGTTGTAATCTCGAGTTTCGAAAAGTTTTTATAGGGGAAGTGGAGCAGATTTCATCACTTTTTTTTATCTGTAGTTGAACAGTCGTTAGGATTTGACAAACTAGACATGATGGCCGCGTTACGCGCGCCTGCATTTTATGATTATAATTCCTTTGAATAATTCCTATACATGCTATTACAAATATCGATGAGTAGTTCATACTTTATACATGGAATTCTGACAATCCCTATCGATTTCTATCCATTGCCATGAATTTCCATCGATTTTCATAAATTTTCATCAATTCCCACTATTTACTAAAAATTCCTATAGATACCTATGAATTCCCATCAATTACTATTGATTCACATTTATTCGCATTGATTTCTACTGTCGATTCCCGATTCCTATGGATTCCTACCAATTATAATTTATTTTGATGTATTTCCATCAATTTTCATCAGTTCCCATCAAATTTAATCGATTCCCATCAATTTGAGTCAATTCCAGTCGATTCCCATCAATTTTCAAGAATTTCTATAAATTCCCATCCATCATGCACCATTAATATCTATGGTTTCCTACGGATTCATATGAATTCCCATCAATCACTATCGATTTTCATTTATTCTCGTCAATTTTTATCAGTTCCCGTATAAATTTTCGCCGATTGCCATAAATTCCTATAAACGACTATCGTTTTCACCATCTATTCCCATCATTTTTTATTGATTCCCATTTATTCTTATGAATTCCTATCGATTTCCATGAATTTTCATTAATTATAGTATACCATTGTTTCCATTCATTCCTATCAATTTTGATCGATTTCTACCAATTCCCATTGATTTCCATGAATTCATGTGAATTTTAATCAATTTCGAATTCTATGAATTCGTTTGATTGTAAAATTCTTATTGATTCACATTCATTCCTATCAATTTCTGTTAATTCTGATCAATTCTTAAATAATTCCCATTAATTTCAATCGATTCCTATGAATTCCCATCAATTACTATTGATTTCTATTTATTCTCCTTGATTATTCTATTCCCACCGATTTCCGTGAATCCCCATGTATATTCATATCAATTTCTATTGATTTCTATTTATTCTCCTTGATTATTCTATTCCCACCGATTTCCGTGAATCCCCATGTATATTCATATCAATTTCTATTGATTTCCATTCATTTCTATCAATTTCCATCAACTCCCATCGATCCTAATTAATCACAATCGATTCCAATTCATTTCCATCAATTTTTATGGATTCCTATAAATTTCCGTCAATTATTGCTATTGATTTACATTCTTTCCCATAATTTCTCAATCAATTCCCATCAAGTTCTATCAATTTATAACAATTTCCATCAATTCCTAACCTCCATGCACTTGACCGAAAAAATCGCGGAAATGCAAAAAAAGAAATTGGAGAGGTTTGGAGTTCGATTGTTAACGTTTGGAGGTCAACGGTTAATGAATAAAATAATAATTAAAATTTGGTGTGATGTTGACCGGAATTAATTGTAAAACGACCTCTACAATGAAATGAATCGCCTAGATCCATGGGAAATCGTTTGAAGGTCACGAATATGTAATTTTCATCGTTTGGAGGTCAATATTAAATAAGTAATAAGCAAACATTAATAGTTTTGTTTCGCGGGTTATGTTCCATCTGTTTATTCGGTCTATTCCGAACGTTCCTATGTAACGCATGCGCGTTGTTATGTGCCGGCGTGTACACGCACACACTGCGCGCATTAAATGCATAATATAATGTATACATATGTCGCGGATGAGAATATATCAATCAACATCACCAAACATTACTATATACAGTGGTTGACAATATTGACATATTTAGAACAATTCAAAATTTAAAGTGGTTAATTATTGATGGTAAATAATTCGGGGTATTTAGAGTTTTTCGTGACGAATTGTTGCTAGTTGAGATAACTAGACTGAGCTTCATGAAGCAATTAATTACAGCTATGAAATCAGACACTCGTCCGCGTGGCGAGGCGATTTCGAAAGCGCTCCGATTGGTCGATCGCCAAAGCAGTCTTTCGGCCGCACCAATAGAAACGATTTAGTTGAGTCCATGTAGTTGTGGGCAAAGTGAGCAGATTACACGATTTCGATAGATTTTCGATTACCGTTCGATACATGCGGCATGCTTCAGATGTTTTATCACTTTTTTCTCTAGGGATTTAGAATTACGGAAAAATCGAAATTTTCAACAATTTCCTGAAATTTAATATGTAGTACATTTTAAATCTTTGAATCTGTACATCATCAATCTTTACTAATTTGATGAGAAAAAAATCTCAAAAACTCGAATCTGTCCAAAAAAGGAAAATAGAAACCAACCATTTTTATCAGAAATAATTATTCATAATGATCAAATTTTCTACATTATCAAATTCGACAGTCGAAAATGAAATGTTAAGGAAATCATTTCGATGTTTACTGAGAACTATCTGGTTTCTTACGAAAATTTGACTTGCTGTATTTATTTATTTTACGCAAAATTTCTGGGTGCGGGTGTAATTTCGGCGTCGGCGCGATCGGGCTCGCGTGGCGCGCTATGCAAATGGAATCAATTTGAGCGAGGAGTAAGGACGAGAAAGAGGCCCGGACGGAGGCTAAAAACGTTCGTAACCTGACGTGATTCAATATCGTAAAACGGCTTGTAACGCCCTATCGAATTTTGCGCTTTTTTCCTCGGGATATAGAACGTGTCCTGGGGGTTTATACTCAGTTGTCGTTCTGGAGATGTACGAAGGGAGATAAAGAATTTATTGGAATATAAATAGGGATTTGTGGAGCAATAGGGGGTGGGAAATTGGCAGAGGGAGGGAGGGGGGGTTTATTTGTCAAGGGAAATTGAGGAAATTGTTGTGTATTTGTCGCATGTCGATTAAAATTATAAAAAACATTATTTTTGTGATGTTTTCGATTTACCCATTGAATTTTTTTGCAATTAAATGTTTTTCTTTTCGAGAACAAAATCCACCGAAAAAGATCAACCATTATTTATTGTTACTAAATTGGAATTTCATTATAAAAGAATTTTTTTGATTGTACATTTTGGAATTAAAATCAAAAATTCTTGAAATTTGACTATGAGAATAAAAATGAGTTGGAAATATCTATTTTATGTTTCGAATTATAAAATTGAGGTACTCATAATATGAACTTAAAAAATGGATTCTTATATAAAACTTCGTAATTTTTTCGAATTGTAGATAATTCTCAGAACACTGAAGAATTTAATTTCCAAAATACAATTTCAAATCAAATTAAATCACGATTTAATTCAGAGAATTCAAAAATTTAGACTTTATGGCAAAAAAATCAAAACATTTCAAGTACGTAAATCCGCTCATTTCAAGGTTTCTCAATTTTGAGCATCTAAAAAATTGTCCACAATTTCGAGGTTTTGAAAATTATTTTTCTCAAAATTTCTTCCACTTATTTTTCTAATATTTTTGAAAGAATTCACCGACATCGACCATAGTCGTTGGTACATTGCACTAGTTTTATAGAGGTTGGTACGAGAATAAATTGGACGCTACATATTTTTTATGTGTTCAGGGATATAAGAAAATGTCATTCAATTATTTATTGCGCTCCGAAAGCTCCACAGGCTGCCCTTTATGATGGAACATTAAAACGAAAGATCGTAAAAAAATGTATTATCAAAAGCTTTTTTTATTCTTTCATTTTCCGTATTCTGATACTGATCGATGATCAAAATTCGCGACGCTGATGCTGTTTACTGTGTACTCCACTCGAAAATAAGTTGCGAATGATGTCATAAATTGGTGAAAATAAAAATTATTATTTTTTTTTTTCTCGTGATTATTGATGCGAATCCGAAAACCGACCCAAAAATACTCAAACCCCAATAAATCACCCTCCCCCCCTCCCCCTGCAGGGGCGAATGCAGAAAAAATTTTCGGGAGGGGTTTTCAAAAAAAAATGTTTCCTAATAAATTTTCGAAGTTCCTGAAATTGTTAAAATATTTGTAATTTTTGTAATTCCCCAACTTTTGAAAATTCTCGTAATTTTCAAAATTTCTGAAATGTGTAATATTCTAGTATTTTTAAAAATTTTCCGAATTCTCGAAATTTCCAAAATTTTTGAAAATTTTCGGATTTTTTGGAATACTAAAATCTTTGAATGTATGCGAAATGTTTGGAATCCTGATAATTCCAGAAATTCTCGGAACTTTCGACAATTTTATATTTTTCGGCATATTTGGAGTTTTTCTAATTTTTAATTTTACAAATTCTCAAAATGTTCAAAATGCTCTGATTTTTTATGATTATCAGATTCTTCACAAAGTTATAAAGTTTTAGAAATTTCAATTATTTTCAAGATCTGCAAAATTCTCGAAGTTTTTGGAATTTCCAAAATTTTTGAAATTACTATGATATTCGAAGTCATTGGAATTGTTAGAATTTCCGAATTCTCAAATTTTGACATAAATCTACAAGTTTCCTGGAATTACGAAAGTTTTGTCATTTTTCGAAACGTTCGTAATCCTCAAAATTTCCAAATTTTTCGGTTTTTTCAAATTACTTGAACTTTCTAAAACGGACGAAATTTATAAAATCATAAAAAACTCCAAATTTTCAAAAATTCCACACCTTTTTAAAGGTTTAGCATTACTCAAGATTTTTCAAATTTTTGTCAAAAACTGTAACTTTGAACTTTCTATTTTTCTCAATTCAACTATAATTTTACAATAATTTGGAAGTTTGGAATACTCAATCTTTAAGATTTCACAGAACACATTTGTTCCATTTTAAAACATCTACTCATTTTACTTACGAAAACAATCTTTCATCAATTTCTGGACCCCTAAAACCCCCCTCCGCCTCCGCCCCTGCCCCCAAAAAACCCCCAATAAAGTTAAAAACAACACTCAGTAACATCAAATTTAACCTCGGTCGAACTCCAAAGAAACCAGAGCCTCACCGACTGCAAAAGCGCGCCCGCCCGGTATCAAGCAAACATTCGAAACCCCGAACGAAACTTTTCGTTTCAATTTCCGAGTGCCAATCCCGAGTTACATGCATAATACATCGTCATACGCGAGAGATGAAAATGACGAAAGTGCGAGGGGTGAAAAACGGGGTCCTTGAGCCTCCCCTCGGCGCAAGGGTTAATTTCGGGGTGTGTTTGCACGGAGGCTAATTCCAAATGGCATTTCCGGGCGTTCGTGTGTACAATGCGATTACACGGAGGTCCTAAGGGACCGCGCCTCAAGGTGCCCGCACGCACACGCGTATCGGGAATGAAATTTATGGCACAATATTGACCATCCGGTGCATACGCGGACACGCTCTCGCAATGTAAAACGAGATTGCCCGACACGTGCCACTCGAGGACAATCGATGCCGGAGTTACTATTTTCTTCATCGGCCTTCGAACGTGTACTACGGGGTATGGAACCACGGTTTTGGCCAGATTTTCGGGGGAGGGATGGTCGAAGAGTGCGATTTACGATGTGAATTGCGTGGATGTTTGAAGTTCGCATGAGGTTGTGAGAAGCCACGTGTGAGGGAAGTTAATGGTGGAAAATAGTGGATTCGAATGGGTCTTTGATTGATTGAAGATTTATTTCGACTGATGAAATTTTGTGGACGATCGTGCGAACGTTTTATTTGTGTGAAATTTATAGTGATTATTGAGAGTCAGTGGGAATCAACTGGAAGTCATTGGTACTTGATGAGAATTGATGGGAGTTGATAGGAATGAATAAGAATTATTGAGAGCCGAAAGGAATTCATGGGAATCAATGAAAATTGATAGGAATTGATAAGAGTTGATAGGAATCAATAGGGATAAAAAGAAATTGATAGACATTGATGGGAATCGATACAAATAAAAAGAAATTGATAGGAATCAATAGTACAATAGTTGATGGGAAGCGCTGAAAGTTAATGTAAATCCATGGGAATTCATCAGAATTTACCTATAAGAATTAATGGCAATAGATAGTAATTTATGGGAATCAATAGGAATTGATAGGAATGAAAAGGAATCGATGGAAATCAATGGGAATCGATAGGAAATTGATAAATCCATAATCCCATCGATTCTCATCAATCATTATATCGATTCGCATCAATTCCGATCGATTACTGTCATTTCCCATTGATTCCCATCGATTTCCATCGACGGGAATCGATAAAAGTTGATAAGAATCGATACAAATTGATGGGCATTAACGGGGCTTGATGATAAATCTCCATACAGTACTATTCCACATTCTCCATACCTTTCTACCATTATTGCAACATCCGCCTTATCTGGTAGAAAATCAACTGCCCCGTTTTTTTGCCATCAAAGATGATGTACTTACAACTTCCCCGTTACGAGGCAACAGCACTGACGTGACTCGAAACAAACGAAAAACATGCCCAGCGCGAACTTCGTGATCAATGATTCAGTGCGTGCAAACATTACGTATCCCTCCGCCGCACGAAAATTTCCCGATCTAGGTTATACCCCCAGTACATACAATTTAAACTTGATTAATCCATTGTGCCGGCCCTATTTGTTATGCATGCCCGAAAGTCTGGCAAAACGCGCCAGTGACGGACAAAATGTCCGGTTTCCCTGCAACACAGACGGTAGAACATGATTTTCAACGTTTGTCTATACGGGGGAAATAGTATGGTTACCTCAACCATATAAATGGTAACATTTTCGCCAACCATATCTGTAATTAGTATGTTCAACTATATCTATAGTTGGTGCGACCATAGATTTGGTTGGTACATCCATATCTATGGTTCTGCAAACCGAAGATATGGTTGGCCCAAATGTTACTATTTGTTCATTTCAGTTACATCATGCCCTCATCGGGCTTTTGGGCCTTTTACATCAAATTGCACTACACTATTACACTTCTGATTTCTTTCGTCTTCTTTTTCAATCTCCTCTTACTTTATGTCTCCTTAATTCCTTTACTTCGTCTCCCGAACCTATGAACATACTTACACCTCTGCATCGATTATTGGCAGTGCTTGGGGGTCGCTGCCTGTAATCGATCTGACGTTTTTATGATGACGTGGGTCGTGATTAATGACTTGGGCCTTTCTAGGCGGTGCCGTACCTAGATACTGCGAGTGCCCCATACGGCAAGAGTATATGATTATACAGAGCGTCAGATTTTTGGTACGGTAGTGATAATGGGCCGAATGACGCAAATCAGTAGGCCTGAACTCGGCAGGCCGGTTTTCGAGGAGCCCTCAAACGTCACTTTTCCTCATTAATATTCATAAGACTGCCAATAATCGATGCAGAGGTGTATATTTATATTTTAAAACGTTCGTTGTTTTTCTCTCCCCACCCCTCCTCACTCCTCTTTCTCTTTGTTTTCTTCAAAGGATCTCTCAAAACATCTGCTGTATCCACAGAGGCCCAAATGTTACTATTTATATGGTTGAGACAACCATACTGTTTTCTCCGTGTAGGATGCTAATGGATTTTTCTGAGGTTTTTTTTTCTGTTCCAGGTAAGACAACTTCACATGCTTGGACTTCAAGAACGAATATTCTAGGTATTATTCTCATTTATTTTCTCTTGATTTCAAACCATGCTTAGGAAGCCCATAAAAAACTGGCAAATTCCTATCAATTCACCGTTCATCTTCCTGTCGCTTCCCCAAACCCAAAGGGGGGCCCCGAATCGAAATAGGGAGCCATGTTTGTCTGGGAAACATATTATGGGGATCCGATGTCGCGCGTGATATTAATGCCACCATTATAATATCGCGGTGTATCATATTTCTACCCCGTCTTTTTCCGGCTAAGAATGATGACACCCGTCCCCCTCCCACCCCCCCAATTCACTTTTTCGTCGTTGCTCATAACTCATCGGGCAATTTCATCTTTCCGGCTTTGTGTGTGATCGAAGCCCGCCGATAATTTGCGACTTTGAAATTTCGCGAAGGAGGGGGAGGAAAAGGGCTATCGATTCGGGGATGAAAAACAATTCCAATCTGCTAAAGTAGAAAGTTTTCGGGCGAGCGATAGCGGCAGCTTTCGAATTCCCGGTTCCACCCCGCTTTGAAACTACCCCGAAAGTCCTTCTTCGACCCAATATCTCCGCGCGAGGGCGATCGGGTTGCCTCTCGGACGTCGGAGCTCATTCCGGCTCTTTACAATAACAGGTCTCGCGAGGGCATTTTAGATGGGTTTAGGGACCGGAGGCGCCGCTCTTTTCACCTCCCGGGGAAAAGCACCGATACCGAATTATCTCGCGTAGTTGTAAAACGCAGAAGAACCTGACCGGGTTGCTGTATCGGGGATTGAGTGTGATACGGGTGGGATCCGAGTTCCGCGGAAAACCCAAAAAAATCGTGACAATTTATGTTCGTAACAAAGAACGACTACTTCAGGTTAAGTTAGGCACTTTAGAAACCCAGAAATTTTTATGGTATTTTGGGGGGTTTTCCGCGGAAGTCGGTAGTAACCGTGATACGAAGGCGGGTGGAGAGGGAGGGGGGGGGAGAGTATTCGGAATAGTGACTGAATTTTGAAAAATTGTATATATTTTTTTCTATTTCTAAAGTTCTTTATGTAAGTTTTAAAGTTATTTTCATATTTTAATCCATTTTTATACGTCTGTACATTTTTCCATTTCGATTTTTACTGGAATGGAGGGGATTTGGAGTAAGTTTAAAGAAATTTGAAGTGTCTATGGATAAAGTTATGTATTGATGTTTTTTTTGGCGGGGGGGAGGGGGGGGAGGGGTAAGAAGGATTTTGAAAAATGGATGATTTTTAGAGATTTATCGGATTTTAGAACATTTTTGTAGATTTCGTTAATTTTGTGGAATGTTTGGGGAAGGAATTTTCCTAGCCGCAAATAATTTTATATTTTTGAGTTACTGAACTTTTTAATTTTTGTTGCTTTTTTTTTTATTGGGAAAATTCGAAATTGTAAATTTGATAGATTTTTGGACTTGTATTCAACGGCTTTAAGAATTTGTTATATTCCAATTGGAATTTTCGATTTCAGAATTTATAATAATGCCGTAATTTTTTAATTATAAATTCTCGAGGTTTGAAGGGTTGGAAAATTTTGAATCTCTTGAGTTTTGTAACTTATTTATTTTCAAATTGCGAATTTTTGACACATTTTATACGTTCACACTGATTTCATTGACTTATCATAAATTTTCTACATTGAAAGAAAAAAGAGAGTTTTCATCCCAAATTTCAATATTTTCCTATTTTTGAATTATAGAAATATCCGAAAATATTCATTCGAAATATTTTGGAGTCAATGCATTTTTTGATTCTTGTTACTTTTTTTCTTATTAGGGAAATTCGGAATTTAGGAACTGAGTTAAAGAAAACTTCACATTTTTCCAATTTCGATCAGAATTTTCGAAGTTTTGAGGGTTGGGGAATTTTAAATCTCTCGGGTTCCGTAACTTATTAATTTTTACATGACAAATTTTCGTATTTTTAAATTATGAATTCTTAAAATTTGAAGATTCCGAAAATGTTGAATCCAAAGATTCGGGAAATTTCGAATTTCATAAAATTTTTATTCTAGAATTCCATGATTTCAGTTCTAGATTCTTCTGTTTATATTGTCAAAAATGAAATCAATAAATTTAACATCTTGAGATACAAATATTTGTTTCTGGAAGAGATTTTTAAAAGGATACAAAGATTTCGTTGGATGTATTCACTAATTATTTATCCGTGAAAAATCCCTAATTGAAAAAGATAAAAATGAGCTATACAAATCAGTGTAAAATTACTAATGGGAATGGTGACTCATACTTCACATACAATTAAATAAGTAAATCAGTTAATTACTACTCACGAATTTTATTAGATATTCATCGATGAAATTAGTCAATTTTGACTTATCAGACTAGTGAATTTTCACTTAAAAATTAGTGGGATTTTACGAATAATGATTTTTTCCTGAAAATGCAAAAACAATTGTAAAAAGTCTTATTTTTTGTTTTCAAAATATAACAATATAATTTTTTCACTCCCTCATTCCACCTAAGTAGAACATTACAGTTAAAGTAAAATGTCATAAAAAAAAGTGCGTCCATGAAAAAAATTATACTAAAGATAATGATCTTTTTTTCATAACTCATTACCTCCATGAAAGTACTGCTCACTACATTTCAATTTCATTACTTTACAAACGGGAAAAGTACCAATTTTTGCATACCCCGAATTCCGAGTATTTTACTCTTTTTTTGCAATTTTACATATTGCGGGCAAAAACAAGATAAAAATCGTTGCTTATTCATGCCAGCGATTCTTTGTAATCTCCGAGTGCATCTCGTTCGGCCCGTGAAATTTCGCGCGATCTAATTGGGGCTTTTAAAATGACGGCAATTACCGGGGAAACTGAATAATTAAGAGCCTCCGTAAGCCTCGGAGAGTAACACAATATTGATTACTGTGGAAAATTCCATAATTTGAGAGAACGAAATAGTTTTGAATGTAAAATTATAAGTGAAATGATAATCACTAACCATTAAGCTTGAGTTTTAAACTTCTGAGAGTTTTGGAGGTTTTGTTATTTTCAAGTTTTTTGAGAATGTCCCAGAATTTTGAAGTTTAAAAAATTTTTCAAGTTTAGAAACTGTTTCCAAAATTTTTAAGTTTTGGAAATTTTGAAGTTTCGAAGCGTATAGTTTCGGAAATTTTGAGATTTTGAAGTAAATTTCTGAAATTTTCGAGAATTGTGAAGTTCTGAAGTTTCGGAAGTTTAAAAGTTTTTAAATTTTCAATCACTTCAGAATTAATGGAGAATTTTTAACTTTGAAAGT
>JAPYZK010007799.1:0-11164 GCA_030522785.1 Platygaster equestris
AAAAATTTATAATAAAAATAAATCCGGCACTTAAAGAACATTAAAAACATATCAGATTTGAGAATTATAGAATTAGAATCTGAATATACATCGTGAAATCTAAATCTAACAGTGAAAAAATTTTCAAATTTCTTATTCGAATTCTTTAACTTTCAAAATATAGGTGTCACTTCCAATTTGCCAATCCCGAAATTCGAAAAAATGAACCAAAATTAAAAAACCGTAATCTGAATGTTCAAAAATTGATCGAAAAAATGAACCAAAATTAAAAAACCGTAATCTGAATGTTCAAAAATTGAAAAAACTACAGTAGCCGAACGAAAGAATCTGCATGCATCAGAAAATATTAAGTTTGAGGTTTCAAATTAAAATCTTATTTCGACTTCAAGAGTTTAATCATAATTTTCGCGATTTCCAGATTCGAGAATTCGGAAATTATAGAATCAGAGAATTTGAGAACATGAATTCAAAAGGAAAACTGAAAATTTAGAAACCTCAATATAGTCTCGAACTCCTGGAAAAAGGCTACATTTTTACGTACGTCTATGTGATATTTTATTTGAGACTCAAAAACTCGTCTTTTCAACGTCGAATTACAAGTAGATCAATATAAATTTGTCGTTAATAGATTCGCATGATATATTTCCTCCAATAATTAAAACAATTTGTTCATATGTGTCATGGACAATTATTTTACAGTCGTTGACAAAAAATTTTTTGCTACATTTCGAACTGTATAAAAATATGATCACATGTCACGAATATTATAAAGTTCGAAAGTGAATTCCATTGTTGTAAATCACAAAGCAGTCTCACAAAATTATGCCTTCATTTTCTTGTTCATCTTCACGAGGACCGATGATTTTCACAGAGTCAACAACTTCTTGAATCCATTTGTAATAAACTGAAACCTAATAAAGCAGCAATCAATTAAACTACCAAAGTTTGAAATATCACGGATAATAAAAAAATATTCTGAGGATCTCATTCAAATTCGAATGTTCGGATTTAAAAACTTTAAATCACAAAATCGAAAAACTGGAATCAGAGACTTTCTGAATTTGAATCGAAAATTTCGCAAACCAAAAAAAAAACTTTAAAAATCGTTAACTTCCGAAATTTGGACTTCGAATCACGAAAATCTCGAATATGGATACTTCCAAGTCTAAAAATGCCAAAATTCATGTATATTATTTGTTAAGTTCTAAAACCAGAGTTCTCGAACAGGAAAACATCCAAAAAATTTAATAATTCGCGGGGGTGGAAAATCAGGTGTGTAAAAAAAGGCAGCATTTTTCACTTTTGTAGGATTTCATGTCCAAAATCTTCGAAAAAGTCGCAATTTTTTTGAAAATTCATATCAAGTATGTTAATTCTATGGAATAAATGCATAGTTGCCTAATTTTCAACACTGAATTTTCCCAAGTGCCATATTTACCAAAATTGAATTTAATTAAATTATTCAATGACTATTTTCCTTCAACTATACGAAATAATTGTCCAAAATCAGTCAGTAAACATGAATTTCTGTATAATTCCGACTTTTTGGACTATTTTGGACACAGAACCGAAGAAAAACTCGACTCAGTTTTTCCGAAGTTTATAGGGGGGCCACATTACTTCCGTTACGCCTACACTGACAAATTTCCCTAAATGTAGACACTAAAAATTCACTAAATGTAATACCTTAGTAAAAATAGTGTAAAAATTAGGATCACAGAAAGCTGTGCCAAGACGTCTAGGACTGATCGACACAATCCCATGGATTTCCCATATCGTAGTGTTGGGCACTCGTAAAACTAAGCCTCCCCCACTGTCGCCATTGCAAGCCCCGGTACCATTGGCCCAACCGGCACAAAATGACGTGTACGTCAAATATTTACGAAAATCCTTCACGTGTCTTTTTTGACATTCCTCGTCCGATACTATTTTCACGGAAGCGATTCGTAAATTTTCACTGAATGTGTCGTTTTCCGTCACTCCAAAACCTCGAAATTCATAAAAATTATCGTATATTTACGATGTTTCCGATAATGTTGACAAAACAAGATTGTTGTAATTTTTACCGGAAACCAAGCCAACATCTCCGATTCTGGAAGAAATATCTCGTCGATTTGACCAATCTAAACATGCAGGGATGACCATCGAATTCAAGCGAGCTGGTTTTTTCAGGATCAACAAAGCTAAATCAGATCCGTAATTTCCATCGTGGTCTTGATACGAATGATGAGTTTCTATCTTTTCGATGCTGAAAATCTGCGTCTTTTCATCGAGGTTATTGAAGTTACTCGAAAAAGTTGTGAGGGTCACCTAAAAATGATTTGTTGGTTTGAATGATCAATACAAATTGATTGACACGAATCATTGACCAATTATTTATCAACGATTCATTTGTGGACTAAAGAGTTGTTTTAGAAAATTCCTGACATCATCGATGATTTCAGGCATTTGGAGAGACATCTCAAAAAAATGTGGTCATTCATGGGTATAATGATAACAAATTTGTTCGAGAAATTTTGACAATGATTTTTTTTTTTCGATAAATTTTTACCTTAACAGCGTCCATTATACTGATTTTAATCGAATCATACAAATCATTGATTAGTAATCGATGATTCTTTCGTGGACTGAGTGAGTTCTTTCAGAAAATTCTTGAAATCATCGATGATTAGCTACGTTCAGACACCTTAAAAAAATGTGGGCATTCATGAAAATACGAATACTTTTTCTTCCGAAAAAGTTGAAGTATCGATTTTTTTCGACCTCAAAAGTGTCTATATATACGGATTCAAATCGATTTGTACGAATGATTGATTAATTATCGATGATTCAATTGTGGACTGAGGGAGTTGTTTTAGAAAATTCCTGAAATCATCGATGATCCGCTACGTTCTGGCTGTTTTTTCGATACTGGCATTTTGAGAGACCCCTCAAAAAAATGTGGTCATTCATGGATATAATGATAATCCTTTCCGAAAAATTTTAACTATACATTTTTTTTCGACAAATTTTTACCTCAGTGTCCATACACTGACTTTAATCGAATTATACAAATCATTGATAAATAATCGATCATTTATTTGTGGACTGAGTTCTTTCAGAAAATTCTTGAAATCATCGATGATTATCTACGTTCTGACACCTTAAAAAAAATGTGGGCATTCATGAAAATACTAATACTTTTTTCCGAAAAAGTTGAACTTAAATTTTTTTCGACCTCAAAAGTGTCTATATACGGATATAAATCGAATTATACAAATAATTTGTTAATTATCTATGATCCATTTGTGGACTGAGTTCTTTCAGAAAATTCCTGAGATCATCAATGTATTTTAGCTACGTTTTAGATTTTTGTTCTGATACTGGCATTTTAAGGGACACTTTCCAAAAACAGTGCTTAAATTCGATATAAAGTAATGCCAATGCAGGCATTTAGGACGATGATCATCATTTTTGTCGGGAAAGTTGATTTTCCAATTTCATGTCTGACACAGTTTTACCTTGACAGTGTCTACTGATGCTTTCCAGACACAGTGAGCAGCTGTCAAAACGATTCTCTCTGCGATCAAAGTCCCTCCGCAAAAAAAAATCCACTTCCCATTTTCATGGGAAAATAACGTTGCTTGCCAGGGAAGAGCTTCGTCATTTGAGACAGCCCACCCTTTGACGATTAGGGCGGAAACTGAAATTCACGAAATTATAAGACAATTTTTCACTCTTTTTGTTTGATCGTTCATTTGCACTTTTATGAGTATGATCGAAACTACTGCGTAATTTTCACTGTCCTCACTATTTTTGACATAAAATAAAAAAGTAATAAAATTAATCTGCAGAGTTTTTTTCGTTGAGAAAATCAGAAATTTTTCACAATTTTTGATATTCCCGATAATATCAGAAACATCATTTTTCCTCGATTTCAGAACCAAAGATATACGATGGAAGTACAGCTGAGCTTCGATCGAGTGCTGTCTAATCTGGAAAGTCATTAATGCTTTGTCATTTTTGGGTTTGGGTCCCTCGAGGTTTCTACCTGATGGTGCTTCTACCCGTCTTATCCCTACTTCGATCGAGTATAATGTTTACTTAAGACCCCCGAGCCGAGCACTCGATCGACGTTCAGCTGTACACAAAATGTAAAAGAAGAAAGTAAATATTCTCTTGATCGGTTTCAGCGTGAAAGTTCTAAAAACGTCGTTTCGAAGATGAAACAATTATACCAGAAGATTCTATTAATCCGCAAACCGAGCGACAGCTTAATGGCGTTTGGTTCCAAGTTCCATCATGGAGACAGGTTACGTGAAAAGAGCCAACTTTTCTTTCGTAAAATGGGGGACACTCTAAGGTTGCTCGGGTGCTTATTGGGAGAGGTTGATCGCAAGATAATCGGCCCTGATGTGGTCCCCACATGACCTCGCAACGTTTTGTGGCTCCAGGAGAAATTATTGGAGGACACGTAATGCTTTCATCACCTTAAATTGAAGACCAATAATTAATAAAAAAAATACAGCTGAACTTCGATCGACTAAACTTCGATAGAGTGCTCTCTAATCTACCGTGAAGATCTCGGCAGCAATAAGGCTCCAAGTTTCACAGCAGGGGGCGAATTCCAGAAGCCTGGAAAGTCATTAATGCTTTGTCATTTTTGGGTTTGGGTCCCTTGAGGTTTCTACCTGATGGTGTTTCTACCCGTCTTATCGCTACTTCGATCGAGTATAGTGTTTACTTAAGACGCCCGAGCCGAGCACTCGATCGACGTTCAGCTGTAGTATAATATACATAAATAATTGCTCTCTCTCTCTCTCTCTCCCTCACTAAACGACCGCTCTCGTGAGAGAGAAAGGGACACTTGCGTAACTTCGCATCCCTAGAAAGAAGGTTAAGAATCGATGATTCGATGATTTGAAGTGTTTATTCGAAAATTTGACTGTTTCAAAGTAATGTATTTTTTGGAGAATAACTTGAAAGATCATAAACGCTGTAATTTGGAATTTTCGTACGTTGAAACTGCAAAATTCTAAGAATTCTGGACTTAAATAAATTCAAAATTGAAGTGAAAAATTGTTTACGTCTTGAAAGAACTACAAATATGCAGAGTTTGGTAAATGACAGATATCATGTTATAAATTTAATAAATAATTCGGTATTTCACATTTAAAGACGGTTGGTAAATTCCGTGTTCGAATACTATAAATTTGATCGTTTTCGAAAAGCTAACGTACTGTTGGATGGACAAGTTGGTACCGAAGGGACCCATTGATGGTCCCTGCAATAAACAGTACTCGAGCCCTCCAGGGAACGTTTTTCATCGCAGGAAAAATTCAAGCGGGTAAATTCGGGGACAACGTCGCCAGGTCGACATCGCTTACAGTTGGACGTTCTGTAACGCGTTCCTGGTTTTGCGGGGGGCAAACGACAAGCGCCGTCAGGCAACGAAACTCCGCAAACAATCTCGTCTTCGTCGCTCCAATCGTGGCAGTTTGGCTCTAAATTGCACTTCAGAGTTTGCGGAATGCACGCGCCGTATGAACAGCGGAAATAATCTTCGGGACAGCTGTAATTATGGATATGGAGGGCGTAATTAAATTTTTTCGAGAAGCGGTAACGAAAAAGTACGTGCTAATGGATAAAAATGATCGAAAATGTTAAGAAATATATGCGGCAGATTTACATTGAATGATTACTTTCGAATTGTGGACTTTAAAAATGAACAAAAAATTTTTTAAATCCCCTAGAATTTTGAATCGAAGTTGAAAAAATTATCGAGTACGAAAAATTGAAATTCAGTGTAAAATCGGACGGAAGTCTTGTCAATAGATAAAAAAAAATTTTTAAATAGACGAGAAATGAACAAAAATCCTCCAAATTTTACCTCCTCGTTTTGCAAAGTTCTGGTTTCTCGTCTGAAGCATCTATGCATTGATAAGACCCATCGCAAACGTTTTCAGAATAAATACATTGTCTGCCATTATCACAGGTGAACTCATTGTCTCTGAAAATACCACCCAAAACGTTAGGAATTTATTTTGCACTCAAAAATGGTTATAAAAGGCCGTCAGTTGTACCTGCAAGAGTATTTCTGACATTCTCTGCCCTGGCAATACATTGAAGCACACAAATTGTAATTTTCGTCACTTCCATCGATACAATCTTTTGTTCCGTCACAGATGACTTCTTGGTGAATACAACCACCATAAGCGCAAGAGAACGTGTGGGGTGGACATAAATAATCTTTGCATAATGTCGAGTTCTCGTCACTTCCATCTGAGCAATCTAAATATCCTTCTCAGCAGAAGCAAAATATTTTATTTTCAGTGAGAGGCATCAAGGACGAAAAATTCCTAGTTTCAGGGGTTTATGCATTACATTTCGTGTTGCGTTTTCGTATTCTGTATTGTTTACGAGTAATCGTGAAAATTTCAGTACTATTTGGATTTGTATTATGGTTTTTCAAGTGTGGGTGAGAGAATTTGATTTTTTTTATTCAAACACGATCGTTGGAATTTATTGGAGATTATTTTGATTTTTCAAAGATTTTTATGGAATATCAGTATTTTTCGGAATCAGAGTGATTTTGGAATAAGGGTATTTTCAAACATTGTTTCGTTCAAATAAAAAGATATAACAAAAATATATCATATTTTCGTAAAAATTTGAAAAAATCTTTCAACATTTATGGAAATTGCTGACAATATCCGGGGATACTGGTTTTATGATAAAAAATTTTCTAAACTTTGATACAGTTGTGGAGTTTCTCAATATTTTTGCAAATGTGGAAAAAAATGAAGAATATCGTAAAAATTCTTTAAAATTGTTAAAAATGCATGAAAATTACATTTATAGTTCGAAGTTTTTATTAATCTAGAAATATTGATATCTGGGAAGTCATGAAAGTAATTGTTACAAATAATTTCAAAAACGAATATAAACAAGTAGAGAACATCTTGTAAATTTTCAAAATCACAGTTAATTTTCGAAACCACTGTATTTCACAATTTCTTCAAAGCTTCCAGAAAGCTCCAAAAAAGAATCAAAATTTAGAATCCCACAAAATACGAATTCGAAAATCTTCTAAAATTCCCAAAATTTCCTAAAAGTATCCCCATAAATAAAGTCTCAAAATTTCCGTGTAAATCAGCACGAAAATTCTAAAAATCTGTGAATAAATGTATAATAATTCACAAATCGTAACAGAAATGCCACATCTCTACGTAAGCCTTATTTTTCAACATTTAAGAAGTTCTAAGATTAATATTTTCTTCACTTAGAGTATAATTAACTCGTAAATAATATTCATAAATTTATTGCAGTAACACTAAGATGCGACATGAAATTCTTTGCTTATTTTGAACTGATTCGCACAACATACCGTTACATACATTTGACAGAGAAATGCACTCCAAAGAAGAAGTGCACTCGTGTTCACGGTCGGAGCAAGTTTGCAAGGAATCGCAACGGATTTCATCACTTCCGTCGATGCAATCTTGAAAACCGTCACATCGAGCTTTTTTGGACACGCAAGCTCCATACGCACATCGGTACATCGAAATTGGACACCTGATCCAGAACAAGGCTCTCATTCAATCCACTATTTTCTTCCTCATATCGCAGAACTTACGATGATCGAAATATATATATTCTTTTCGAGAATTTCTGTCGATCGGAGAGATTGAAAATTGTACAGTTGAAAACCAGTGAAGTTTTGCAGAAATAAAATTCACGAAATTCCACGTGGTCAATATTTGAAAATTTGAAAATAATTTCTGTCGCCCAACATTCTTGAAATTTCCAGAAAGGTCCAAAATCGATGTTTTCAAATTCTGAAATTCATAAACTTCGAAAATGTCTGAAATTCATGAAATTCAGAAATTCCGAAAAATCAAGAGATTGAAAATTGTGCAGTTGGAAATTAGTTAAGTTTTTTCAAAATAAAATTTTCGAAATCCCACGTGGTCAATCTTTGAAAATTTCGGAATAATTTCTGTCGCCCAACGTTCTCGAAATTTCCAAAAAGGTCCGAAATCAATGTTTTTAAAATTCTAAAATTCATAAAATGTCTAAATTTCGAAAAATCAAGAGATTGAAAATCGTACAGTTGGAAACGGGTGAAGTTTTTCAGAAATAAAATTTTCGAAATTCCACGTGGTCAATCTTTGAAAATTTCAAAATAATTTCTGTCGCCCTACATTCTCGAAATTTCCAAAAAAGTCTAAAATCTATGTTTTTTAAATGCTAAATTTCATAAATTTCGAAAAATTAAGAGATTGAAAATTGTATAGTAGAAAACCAGTGAAGTTTTTCAAAAATAAAATTTACGAAATTCCACGTAGTCAGTCTTTGAAAACTTTAAAATAATTTTTGTCGCCCAACAGTCTCGAAGTTTCCAAAAAGGTCCAAAATTGATGTTTTTCCAATTCTAAAATTCATAAATTTCGAAAAATCAAGAGATTGAAAATTGTATAGTCGAAAACCAGTGAAGTTATTCAAATATAAAATTTTCGGAATTCCACGTGGTCGATCTTTGAAAATCTTGACATAATTTCTGTCGCCCAACATTCTCGAAATTTCCAAAAAGGTCAAAAATCAATGTTTTCCAAATTCTAAAATTCATAAATTTATAAAATTTCTAAAATTCATAAATTTTATAAATTTTTAAAAATCAAGAGATTGAAAATTACACAGTTGGAAACCAGTGAAGTTTTTCAGAAATAAAATTTTCGAAATTCCACGTGGTCAATCTCTGAAGATTTCAAAATAATTTCTGTCAGCCAACATTCTCGAAATTTCCAAAAAAGTCCAAAATCGATGTTTTCCGAATTCTAAAATTCATAAATTTCGAAAAATCAAGAGATTGAAAATTGTAGAGTAGAAAACCAGTGAAGTTTTTCAAAAATAAAATTCACGAAATTCTACGTGTTCAATATTTGAAAATTTTATAATAATTTTTGTCTCTCAACATTCTCGAAATTTCCAAAAAGGTCAAAAATCAATGTTTTCCGAATTCTAAAATCCATAAATTTCTAAAATTCTTAAAATTCATAAATTTCGAAAATTCAGGAGATTGAAAATTGTATAGTTTAAAACCAGTGAAGTTCTTTAAAAATAAAATTTTCGAAACTCCACGTGGTCAATCAATGAAAATTTCAAAATAGTTGCCGTTACCCAACATTCTCGAAATTTCCAAAAATGTCCAAAATCGATGTTTTTTGAATTCGAAAGTTCACAACTTTCGAAAAATTATCTCCAAAACTCACACGATGTGATGACACAATTTCCGAATTTCATCCGAAGAATCGGTACAATGTGGTATCCCATCGCACACTTGATCCAAAGTAATTTTCGATCCATCGACGCAAACAAATGTTGTATTGACTGCCGCATTTGTTGTCCCAAAATATTCTAATCACACAAATTACGATCTCATTTCTTCCTTAATTTCACAAAGACAGGCGTCCTAATTCAAAAAAGAAATATCTGCATTTGAGATAAAGGGCCATTTGCCCATAAGAAGAAAAATTGAATGACCCTTATCAATGCAGACATCGCTTTCGTAAAATACCTGCGAGTGCAAAATACATCGTAAGAAACAGAAACATCCTAAGCATCGCGCACTTCCGATCCTGAGAAACAACAAAGCACCGAAGAACTGTTTCCTGGTTGCGCAATCTTTTATAAGATTCCTCGAGTATTGTCACGAAAACCATTTCAAATTTTGAATGAAAAAAGGATTCTCCACTCCTCATTATCATGTTAATGTACGACGAATTAGCAGTCATTCTGCGTTTCACTTTTTTCCGATCCTCAATGAGTCAATTTCTGTCGTAATGACGAAAAATGTGCCTGAGTCACCGAATTCGTATTACAGCAATAAAAATCAACAATACTCTCATCTAAACAAACATTCGAAATATGAACCTGAATCATCTTTCAATTTTCCATATCTTTCCGCAGGAGTCAGCGATATTACTGCTCTCTCTGTCTCGCCAAACGACTGCTCTTGCGAGAGAGACAATGACAGTTGCGTAACTTCCCGAAATTCAATTCAGTGTGAAATTATGGATCGTCTGATTCTTCATTGTCTTCGGCTCTCTTTGCCCAATTCAGGAGCGTATATACTAAAAATGCAGCCCATGACAAAGAAATAAAGCCCCCCCCCCCCCCCACCAACCCTCAGCCCTTAATGCGCGGTTTGTTACAGTTTTGAAAGGTTTGGAATTTTTTAGTTTTGAGAATGTAAAAGGGTTTAGAAGTTTCGATAAATGTTAAGTTTAGAATATGTGAAATTTCGGAAGTTTTGAAGTTTCGAAGGTTGGAAGGTTTCGAAATTTTTTATGTTTTTTGGGTTTGTGAAGTTTTGACGAATTTCCGAGCATATTTGAGTTTGATAGTCTTTGAAGTTTTGTGATTCCGAAGTTTTTCATTACTTTTAATTTTGGGACAATTTTTAAGTACAAAAGTCGTTGAGTATTTCGATTTTCGAAGTTTTGGAAATTCCGTAAGTTTTGCAATGTTGGAAAATTCATAAACTTTGAGGCTAAACAATTTCGAAAATTTCGAAGTTTGGAGGAATTCCGAAGCTCCAAATTTGCGAACATTTGCAGTTTTTGAGGTTTTGGACGTTTCGAAAACTTTAACGTGTCGACGGATTTGGATGGTTTTTTGAGTTTTGTATATCATTTTGATGTTTGATGTTAGTGTTTGAAAATTTTTGAATTTTTTTGGGTTTGTGAAGTTTCGACGAATTTCCGAGAATATTGGAGTTGAACAGAATTTTAAAGTTTAGTGATACCGAAATTTTTCATTACTTTCAATTTTCAGACAATTCTTTAGTAAGAAAGTTGTTGAGTATATTGATTTTCAAAGTTTTTGAAATTCCAAACGTTTTGCAATTTTAAAACATCCTGAAACTTTGAGACTTACACATTCCGAAAATTTCGAAGTTTGAAAGAATTCCAAAGCTTTCAATTTGCGAACTTTTACAGATTTTGAGGTTCTGGAAATTTTGAAATCTTTCAAAGTATTGACGAATTTGCATGGGTTTCAGAGTTTTTTATATCATTTTGACGTTTGATGTTAGTGTTTGGAAACTTTTGAATTTTTTTGGGTTTGTGAAGTTTTGACGAATTTCCGAGAATATTGGAGTTGAACAGAATTTTGAAGTTTAGTG
>JAPYZK010007805.1:0-13279 GCA_030522785.1 Platygaster equestris
TTGGGTCTTTGTGGATCTTGGGGAAGGGAGTGTGTAAGTCGGGTGGGGAAAAAAAAATGAAAACTTGATGGTGTTTTATGGGATTTGGGGGGGGGGGGGGGTTCGTGGTCTTCGGAATGGGGGGGGGGTTTTGGTTGAATATCTCACGATTTACGGAATTTTAGAACTTGTGAATTTTGAGGACTTTTTGAGCCAGGTTCGTGATTTTATACAATTTTTGATTTTTTTAAATATAGGGAAGGAACGTTGAGAATGATGAAAAATGTGTAGTGAAGTTCTTGAGTTTTAGAAAATTATGCAGTTTCGGAAATTGTGAAAGTTAGAGGATTTTTTGAAATTTTTAAGAATTTTGAATTTTTATAGCTTGAATTTTGAGCTTTGGATATTTTTGACGTGTCGAAGTTTTGGAGGTACTGAAAATTTTGTAGTAGTGAGGATTTTGGAATTATGGAGTTTAGAGAACTTTGGAAATTTTTAAAGTTTTAGAGAGTTTCGGAATATCGTAAAGTTTTGAGCTTGTAAAGTCAGGAATTTTTCAAAGTTTCGGAAATTTTTGATGTTTTGGAAGTTTAGAAAAGCTGGAATTTATGAAGTTTTGGTGAAAATTTCGATCAGATTTGAAGTTTTCAAGTATCTTGGGTCGTAAAGTTTTGAAATTTTTGAAGTTTTTTGAGTTTTAGAGCTTTAGAAATTTTGAGAGTACTGGAGTTTTTAGGTTTTGAAAAATTATGAAGTTTCGGAAATTTTGAAAGCCTTGAAATTTTTGAGTTTTTTGAAAAATTCGGGAATTTCGAAGTTTCGTAAGTTCAATTGGAAGCTTAGAGAATTTTGAATGTGTCGAAGTTTTGGATGTTTTGCAAATTTCGCAGTGCTAAAAATTTTGTTATTCTAATAATTTTTGAACATTTTCGAGTTCTGGATAATTTCAAAAAATTTCGAAGTTCAATAGAATTCCAAAATGTCGTAAAGTTTTGAGCTCGTGAAGTCTGAAATTTTCGAAGTTACAAAAATTTTCGATGATTAATATTTAAAAGTTCAGAAAAACTGAAATTTCTGAAATATTGATAAAAATGTCGATCAATTTTGAAGTTTTAAAGCATTTTGAAACATATATTATACATGTTTCAAAATTTAAAAATTCGAAGTAAATAAATTCTCAGTTTCTGAGTTCTAAAAATTTTTTTCACATTTTCTACCCCCATATTTTCAGATTTTCAAATTTTCAAGCTTATTCGTCAGATACTCTAGACTTCGAATTTTTCAAAATCCAAAATCTTCGAATTTATAATTGAAAACAGACGAATTAGTTAATTCTAGAATGTGCATTCGAACTCCATAAATTGCCATACTTTTGAATTCACTACTTTGAGTGATCAATTTTTTAAAATTACAATTTTCTTTGACTTTTCCCTTTTTGCACATCAATTTTTAATGCACAACGCTCTGTTAAAACATGAAATTTTCCCCTAACTCAGAACTCACAAATGTCTCAAAAACTATGCCAAATAATTGAAAATTCAAACACCAATTTCAGTTCCAAGTTCTAGATGAATAATTTTCAACTTCAATAAGTTTTTATGATAATTATACTCGTAAAAACTGAAATATTTCGCAGACGTTCACCCTAAATTTTTTCGAGTGAAGATTCACTCAGTTTGAGGTAAAATTCTGCAAATCAAGATTGAATGGAAAGTCGACTCAAAAGGAGTGAAATTTCACTCTTTTTAGAGTGACATTTTACTCAAAAAACTATTTGAATTCCACTATGTTTTTTGAAGTAAAATATCACTCGAAAATGAGTTAAATTTTACTCATTTAAAGTTGAATTTTCCCTCAAGTTGGATTTGCACAATTTAACTCAAATTGAGTGGATTCCCACTCAATTCATCGAGTTCACACTAACATTGAGCAAAAAATGTCCAGAATAAATCCGTCTTCCTTCCGCCGACTTTTTTCCGCTACCTCCAGACATTCAATCCAAACCATCCCGCGTAACGCGGATTCTCCTCCGCCGAATTAGCGTCCAAGCACCACAAAATTACCGAAAGATATTCCGACAAAATAATCGCGCCGGAAAATACGAAATTTCCTCGAGCGATTCACATGAATCCCCGCGGGAGCACGATCCGTTTCAATTTAAATTTTCAGTACTCCGTAATGGAAATTCCCCGCGAAGAAAAACCGGCATTTTTCGATCCGCTTATGGAAACCGCTCGCGTTTAATTCAAGAAATCAATTACCAAGGGCAAACCTTCGTCTCTCGATTCGATCAAATATGTACCTTGTTTAATCGAGCGGGCCGCGATAATCCGTGAAAAAACGAGGGAAACGAATCGAGGAAAAAAAAATGAGGGAAAATGTGCCCCGGGCGAAGTTTTGGATAAGAACGGTTATGATTGAATTTGATGCGGTGCGGGGATAAAATCGAGACCCGCACTTGCGCAATCAAAGAAGCAATCAAATTCAGATGAATATTTAAAATTCAAATTGACGCTGAAAAAATAGCAGACATCGAGCTGTTTGCACAGCTCGTCTCTCATCGCTAACTGCGTTTTCCCGGCCGCGATACAGTTGTAATTATTTCGAGGAGAGCTTTTTCAACTTACCGTGTGTTTTTTCGAGTTGAGTCGGAAAATTGATTCTTGTCGGGGTGTACAGCGGGAACTGATAAGTTATCAGTGAGTATCGCGAAGACGGCGGGGACGGTGGTTTTTTTATATTTTTTATCGGTGAATGTAAATAGGAAAATTATTGGGGGTAGTGGGGGGGGGGGGGGTTATAATGAGGGGGGGGTAAAGTTTGCTTTGGGGGAAGGTGAGAGTTTTTTGTGAGATACTTTGGTGTGGTTTTGTGGGGTTTTTTTTTTGTGTTGTGGGGGGTGGAGAGAAATGGGGGGGGGGGGGGGGGGGGGGGGGGGGGGGGGGGGTTATAATGAGGGAGGTGTAAAGTTTTCTTTGGGGGAAGTTGAGAATTTATTGTGAGATACTTAGGTTTGGTTTTTTGGAGTTTTGAAATTTTGGAGATTTGATGTTGAGAGCAATTATATAAATGAATTTTGCCAACTATTTTTATAATTATTTTTATTTATTTATCTTTGTTATTTAGTTAAAGAATTATGAAGGGAATTGAACTTTTTTCACACTGGGGAAATTTTTTATTTAGTTTGGTTTTGTTTTGGTGTGTGGAATTGAACGTTCATTTTTATTTTAGAAAGACGGAAGTTGGAAGTTTTTTCTGTGGTTATAAATATCTGCAGAATTTTTTCTGCTTAGACAGCTGTTCTGTGCCGGTATAATGTGAACGGATTTATTTTTAACATCATTTTTGAAGTGATATTGCATGTGAGGTTACAGATGCAGTTTTGCAATATTTCGAGTAGATTTTTTCCGTGCATCGTTTGGATTGAATAATGTTGAGAAATAATATCGAACAAATATTGAAATTGTTGAAATATTGGAATTAGAAAAGTTGAAATTGATCGAAAATTTTAACTTGAGTAGAATTTTGAATTCAAAAATTTGGAACATCATAGAACTACAGAAGTTCGACTTGAAAAATTTCAGAATTTTTCATTTCTGAGGTTTGAAAAATTTATTGACTCGAGAATTTTTAAATTTCATCCCTGATTTTCGGTCGTCATTCCAAAACATTGGATTATGTAATTTTTCAAGCATTTACAACATTGAAAAATTTTAAATTAATGAACATTTCCACATTTTGTTGTTTTTTGTTTTTTTAATACAACGTTTCAAAATCTGCAGAAACTTGAAATTTGAAAAAAAAATCTGGGTATGTGAGAGAAATGTTTCAATTTTTGAATCAAAACATGGAACGTCAGGATTTAAAATGCAAGAATTTATAATTAATTCATAATTGAATTTTTACTATGTAAATTTTAGGTCTTTCTAACTTATATAATTTTAATTTTTTTCCATTTTCGAATCTTAATACATATTGGTCCAAAGTTCTCTAAATTCTTGAAAAAATGCTCTGAATTCAGTTCGATTCCACAGAAATTTCTGTTTTTTTTGTATTTAATTTTTTTTTTAATTTTTTTTCCATTAAAGAACACAAGTTTTTGTCAGTTTGTTTTTAACAAAATCCGCGAAAAATTGACGCAACTCGCGTTTTGTGATAATACTCTTTTAACGATTGCAGTCATCGATGATGTAGACCCACTTCTATAAATAAACCGCGAGTGTCATTATTATTACAGCGTTACCTATACCTTCTCGGAACTAACTGTTCATTTATAATGACAGCATTCAGAGATACGTACGCTCGACAAATTGAAAAAATTGTTTAAATAATGTAACTCTCAAGTGTCATGTCGTCATAAACACATAACTGTTGTTTTAAAAACATTCCATTTCTAACGCTACAATGTTTGTATAGTACTCGGCTTTTTTAGCAAGATTAATTTTAATTAGCTGTTCTCAGACGATTTTCGATAATTTGTTTCAAAATTTGTCTTTTGTTTTCATTTAATAGAGTCAGAAAAATCCATTTCAAATGTGATGGTCAAAAAGTCGTGGAGTGATCAAAAAAAATTTTTCAATTATCATTTGGAGCCAGAAAAACTTCTTTCAACTATTTTGAATTCACAATATTTTAAATTTCGAAGTTTTTCCTCAGTTCACACTTTTATCCAAGCCTTCCACTGTCCACACCAGCCAAAAAAATTCTGAAAACTCAGAATTAAAAAAATTCCGAAATAAACTCTCGAATTAATATCCTAAATTTTTCGAGCCTTCATATTTTCAAAATTCAAAGCTTTCAGGATAAGAAAAAATCGAAAGTTGAAATATTCCAAAATCAAAATAATTAGAAAGACGTTTTTCCGTCTCTGATTCATCAAATAAAAATTCCAAAACCTTCCAATACCGTCCCGTGATAATGATGTTAATTTTTCCAACAAATATCCCGCTGAAACCATCAATCCATATTTTTTCTAATCCCCCTCAAGCGCTAAAAATACCTCCACTCGCGAGTTCGCACCTCCGCCCAACGATCGATCGCGAAATCAACGAAATTAATGACGCTCTCGCGAAATTGGAACGGAAACCCGGGCTCTTGACTAATGGCGAGCGCCCTAATCCCGCTCGGCAATTTTTCTGAGTGATCCCCGAGACCCCGTTGTAACGACAGCGCAATAATATATAAATGACCCACGGCGGAGATATACCGCGGGGGAGACAAAACGCCCGGGCTTCATAATCTTTAAAGAAAGCCCGCTACGTCACGCGCGATAAATGATTTTCTCGGGTCACTATTTTAAACCACCCCTACCATCCCCGGAAACCTTAATATCTGGACATACGTCCCGAAACTTGAACGGCCGCTTGAGAAACGACCCCGTCGTTTTGATATAAGCGGCTTATTCGGACGATGCGAAATTGCGATACAGACTTGGCTCGCTCGTCCTTTTTCGTCCCTTTATTCGCCCCGTTTGTTCACTTTTATGGCTTTTTTTCCTTGCGGGGATTACGCGAGATCCGCGGAGATTTTTTTACTTTATTCTTGTTTGTTTGGTTTTTTTGTGAATTAGAGGGGGAGTTTATGGATTGGGGAGGGGGGGGGGGTGGGTGGGGTGTCGGGGTGGTAGAGGGGGGGGGAGAAACTGCGCTTTGGATCTGACCTTGCTTCTCGCTGTGAATCCTTTGTCCATTTTTTTTCCCTTGTACCTTTTTTTCGTGTTTTTGGGGTAAGTTTGTACACGTTGAGGGTGGTCATGGAATTTTGGAGAGGGGGGAGGGCAATATTTGGTTTTTTCTTGTGTAAAGAAAATGTTTGGGTGTTTTATGTTGAGATTTTTGAACACTGGGTTGATTGGATCGATTATTTCTATCTGATTTTGGAAAATTACGAAATTTTAGGGGTTGGATAATATAGTTTTGATGGTTTTTGGGATTATTTTTTTTATGTTGTGTTTTGGAAGGAAGTTCTTTTTACTGTTTACTGATTTTTCGGAGCGATATCGTGTTATCGGTTTGTTTGACGAATAGGCCTTAAACTTTTGAACGTACTATTTTTATTTATTCAGTTTCTGTGTTCGTACAAATTTAAAAAGACTCATTCGTGCGATACGTAATCTTTATTCACGGATGACCGAGAATTGATTATATACTTCGTAATGGCATTCCTTTCCTCGTGAAATATTATCATTCCCCTGAATAAGTTACTGTTATCACAAATTTTATCTGCTTTTAAATCGTTGACTTTTGTATACAGAAGTTACTATTTCAATCTCAGAATTCGATCGAAAATACTGTTTTATATTATGTACAATATTTGTTTTTTATATTTCATCTGTTATGTCAAACTTCCATAAATGATGTCACGGTCCTGGGGGGGGGAAGGTCAGCACATATGTGATAGTTTGTGGCAGGGAGAGGGGGGACTTCTCGATAATGTGACGTTAGAAATTTTGATGATGCAAAATTTAATAAAATTTATAATTTCACGAATGTGTGGAAATTTTTCAAACACTACTAAATTCTATGAAATCTCGTTTTTATTGGGATATTTTTAGATTTTAAACTTAAATATGAAAATTCAGAAATTTTCGAAATACCACTAGTATTAACTAAATCAAAATTTCGTGAAACTTGTAAATCGAGTAGAATTTCGGAATTCTGTGTTCTTTGAAGATTTTTTGGAATTCCGGGATTTCATAAGATTTTCGAAACTTGAATTGTTATAAAATTTTTTTAGTATTACACGTAATTTAAGAAAAACTTGAAAGGTGGCCAAAAAAAACTCTTTTTGATGTTGATTTTCTCACGTTTTCAAATCGAATCGAATAAACAAAACAAAATTATTGTTTCCTTCCAAATTTTACATTGTCACGTGACACGAAAGAGGAAGGGGGGTGGTTGAAAAACGACAAAAAACTGTGTCATAATTAATGGAAGCTCCAGAAATAACCAAAAAATCTATAATCACCCACCTCACGCAAAATCTATCGAAAACAACCCCCCCCCCCCCCCCCCCCCCCCCCCAACCACAACAACCCCCCCCCCACCCCCCACCGACACACCACCCACCACGCCAAATAAATGACGTAGAATCGAGGAGAGCGGAAGCGACGTCACGCTAACTCGCCATTTCTTCCCCCCCTTTCCCAACCCCCCAATCGCCCGACCCGCACCCGCCCCTGAAATCGCAAAAAAAGGGAAAAAACTGGAAGTAATCGACATCCAAAACCGTACAACGCTCGTTTTTCTCTTTCGTTCTCTTCGGCCTGCCTTAGTCTCTGTCTTCTTACTTTCGAGGAGCTTTTTTCCCTCCACAATCCCGATTCGAGAGGAAGCCGGAAAAAAAGAAAACTAGCTCGTTACGCGCGAGTAAAAACGGAATAGCAACATGGCGATGGTCAACATGAACAATTTGCTGAACGGAAAGGACTCGCGCTGGCTGCAGCTTGAAGTTTGCCGGGAGTTCCAGCGCAACAAGTGCACCAGGCCCGACACGGAGTGCAAATTCGCCCATCCCCCGGCCAACGTCGAGGTCCAGAACGGCAGAGTCACCGCCTGCTACGACAGTATCAAGGTAAATGTGAAAAAATTATCTGTTTACGCGAATTTTTGATGATTTTGTATCCACTGTAAGAATTGTATCTCTTGCCCCCACTCTTCGCCCGCTCTTGCCCCCCACTCCGGTACGCCATGCGCAGGCGCGCGGGAGACGTAACGTCGAATGACGCTTCTTAGCTTGTTGTAACTTCCTTTTGCGCGATATTTTTGTGGAATATTTTTGTTTTTTCATATATTGTGTACATATGTATGGAATTATGGCTAGAGCTGTCGTTGGAACGCTTGAAGGTGCACGCAGAGTTTCGGAGAACGAAACGAGTTTGCTGGGGTTTTTTTGAGGGGTTGTTGCTTTTTGCACGGGTTTTTTGGGAGGTTGGATGGTTTTTTGAGGGGGGAGAGGGGTATGGGGAATTTTTGGAGTTTGGGGGATTTTTGGAGATTAGTAGATTTTATGGCAATGTATTGAGGAGGGGCGGAAGGGATTTTTTGAGGTGATATAAGTTGGGTTGTGGAAGATATTTTGTTTAGAAATGTTTTTACAGGAATTGCTGATTTTTGAACATGTTTTGACTTGGACATAAAATTAATTCGTGCAGAATTTGGAATGTTTTATAATTTTTATATGGAACTCCTCAAAGTTTAGAAGTTTGGAATTTTTTGATCATTCATACTTCGCTCTGTTGAGAGTTTGTGAAATTTTGAAGTATTGACAAAAATTTATGCATGAGAGAGAATTAATTTTAAAAATTTTGGTTTTGCTTATTCAACGATTTTGTAAGAACAATTTATTATTAAGTATTCTTAAAGAGTTTTGCGAGTAATCAAAATTTCGATCATAAACTAAAAATTTCGAAAAAAGCGAATTCGGAATTTCGTGCAACTTTTTGGAATTTCAGAAAGGTTAAAAAAATCTCTGGATTTTTCTTGATTTTCAAATTTGTACTCACATTTCATTTTTCGTAATTTTGAAAAAAAAATTTTTCGGATATCTTAATAATAAATGTACGATTTTTTAAAAAAATTTTCGCCACTTTTTGATAATTTTCTGAACTAAAAGTTCGAATCATTTTCAGGCCTTCAGACTTTTTCTAATCGTTTATAAAATTTTCTTTAATATTGTTTTCATAAAATCTCGATAAACATGAAATTCTAAAAAATATAGAATTTCTGACAATTTTTACTTCGAAAACGTGGCTATTTTCATAGTATTTCCTACTACCTAAATTTCCTATAAATCGAAAAATGTTCATTAGTAAAACTAATCAATTGCACAACAAAAGTCACGACACTTTTCCATTCAAATTTTTCAAAGACTACAGAAATTAACTTTGAATAGTTGAAAAATCAATAAAAAAATACACAGTATCACACATCAATCCAGTTACACTGATCCAATAACTTTCCTCAAACTTTTTCAAAACCCAATCGAACTCGAAAATTCCCCATATGCAAGCCATACTGAAATCCCTTTAACGTCCGTAATAAATGAACCTCTCGTACCAACGCAAAGCTCTTTAAAATGAAAAAAAAGAAGAAAAAAAAAACCGGCGTCAAGTTTCATACACGCACGGCCTACATGCCTGTGAATCGATATCCCGAGACGGCTCGATCGTCTTTTTACGTTCATCGGGACGCCGCGAAAACCTCTTGACCGCGAAAGTGCCCCGCGACCTTTCGCCGCGCCGAAAAACCGTGGGTCGCCCCGAACATTTCGGAATGTCCTTTTTCGTTTCAAAATCCTTCTTCCTACACGCCTCGGTCGTTCGGGGGAGTCGCGGAAAAAAGAAAGAAAAAAAAAAAAAAAAACGAGATTATCGGGCTCGGAACGCGGGGGCGGATCGTCGGTTGCGAAAAAGAGAGGCCGGGTTCACTGGACTCGCGTAATTGCTTATCATTGACTCGCGCGAGCTTTCCTTTTCACCGGCATCGCGTTTTCCTTTTCACCGTCGGTCTTTGACAGGAAAACGAGGAGACGTGGATAATTATGTATATTTTGACGAGGAATTGAGGTTTCTGGAGGGTAGGGCTTAGTTTTGATGCGATTTGAGTGTTATTTGGTTGAGTTTGAATGAAGTATGTTTTTTATGTTGATATTCCTTATTCTATAGGACGGAGAAAACAGTACAGTTGACCCAGCCATATTATGGTTGTCACTACCATATAAATAGTAACATTTGCGCCAACCATATCTGTGGTTTGTATATCTATGGTTAGTAATAGTAACATATGCGCCACCTATATATGTGGTTTGTAAGACTATATATGTATTGGCACGACTGTAGATATGGTTGGTACAACCATATATATGATTGTATAAACCACATATATGGTTGGCGCAAATGTTACCATTTATATGGTTAAGTCAACCATACTGTTTTCTCCGTGTAATTTTAGTATGAAGATAACAGTATGGTTGCCAAAACCATTTAAATAGTAACATTGGCGCCAACCACACATATGGTGGTACATACTTTGGATATGGTTGTACTAGCCATCTATATGGTTGGCGCTAATGTTACTATTTTATATGGCTGAGGCAACCATACTGTTTTTTCCATTATAGATAAATATTTTAATCATTTTGGAGTTGGAATAATCAATAAACATGAAGTTGAAGCACTTTTTGATAACGAAGGGAATTCAGTTCTGTTGGAATTACGTGATTGAGAATTCTTGAACGGAAAAAGGGAAAAAAATGCGGGAAGATAATACTTGAGGTATTTTTTGCGAGTGTTCGTTTCACACCTTACTCGCGAGAGCTCGCGTAATTGAATATGACTTCGGGTAAACAGAGACCGTGAGTACTGAGGATTTAAAAGCCTGAGTGTTTCATTTCTTGGCGCTTTGTTCCGTTGAGAGTTTCAAGGTTGGTTGGGATCGGTTTGTTTTTGTTGTGGCGACGAGCTTGATACGGTTGTGAAGGCAAGGGTTTTTTCAAGGGTCGGATGCTTGAGTTCGTTGATCATTTTTTTCATTTTTCATTTTTGCATGTTTTTATTATTTTTATTTATTGTTTTTTATTTTTTTATTATTCGTATTTGTCATTTTTTTCATATGTCATTTGTTATGACTCCGATTACGTTACAATATACACTAAAAAATGATGAATTTCTCGGAGATTTATATATTTTTTTGTGATAATTCACTTTGATGAGCTTCTTTTAATTTTTATTCGGTTTTATTTGATTCTAGCTGTTTGAGGATTGATTGGATTATTTTTCATTTATTTTGTGTCAAAGAGGGATACCTACGTTTTCACCCTTGATGCTGGTGATTTTTACTTTTCCTTGATTATTTTATCGGTTTTAGTCGAAAGGCGTTTACAAGGCGGTAATTAAGGAAATTGGGCACTTCTTAGCCCTTTGAAGTTTCCTTATCCTCTTAGGGAGCTTTTTATTCGTCTTGATTGGGTTGACTTGAAACGAGTATCGTCTTTTTCAAAGTTGATGGATTGTTTGAATTTGATTAATGTTTTTATACAGTAGTAGATAGTCTATGTGGGTTCTGGGATCCCCCACTCTTCCAATCATCTGACCAGGATTGGTCGCATGATCGGTTATGAATTCTAAAACATCCAAAAAAACTTCTGTGATATTATTGAAAATTTTATCAAATTCGAAAATTATAAGAAATTTGACGAAATGCTGGGGAATGATGAAAAAAATGTTCGAAAAATTTAAAAATTCAAAAAAACTCGTAGTGTCTTTCGAAATTCTAGGAAATCCAAAAATTATAAGAAATTTGACGACATTCTGAGAAATTATAAAAAAAATAATTGAATCGAAAAAAATGTCGGAAATTTTGAAAAATATGACATTTTATGAAATTTTCATTATCTTGCATTGAATTCTGAAAGATTTCTGATCGTTCTTCTCGTTTTCTCAAATTGTTGAAAATTTCTTCTTGACTTTGTGTACATATTTGTTATTATTTCTCAGAATTTCGTTAAATTTCTGATAATTTTTTAATTTTCTGAAGTTTTTATTAATTTTATTTTTTTTCCGAATTTTTTAGAATTTATCACCGACGCCCCACCTCACTCATAGAATTTCTATCGAATGAGATTTTTGACAGTTGACTGTTTAAAAAATTTGAAACTTTTAAATAATTTTCTTTTATCAGGTCCTTTGAAATCTGTCGTATTCACGAAATTTTACATTCCACGCATTTTTATGGTTCATTTATGATCGTAAATGTGGAGCCCAACATTTTTTGAATCTTCTTTGCTCAGTACCAGAATTTTTTTTCTCGATGGGAGACGTAGAAATGCGAGAATGAAAGTTGTGACTCCGTATAAAAAGCCCTTTCCCACAGTCCTGTCGACGCTCATTTCAATTGGCTTGGAACTTTCAATTAATTTACTTGTCAAGGACGTTAGAAACGTCGGGATAGATGAGGGTACTCGCCTCGTCTCCCTTGGAAATTTCGCTTTGGAGCGTCTTCCTGCGCCAGACGTCACGCTCCCGAAAAGTCCGCTTGTTTTATCGGCTCGTTACGCCCTGTCGACGATCGACATTTTTCTACCGTGCTTTTACCGGCGTTTATTTTGGTTTTAACTTTGCGTTTGACATTGGAAAAAGGGTTTCCAGTCAGCTTTCAACGTTCTTCATCAAACCTGGGCTTTTTTCCTGTTTGCCTTGTAGAAATGGAATTAATCGTGGTTGAACTAGTTTTCTGAAGACTGGGAAATTATAGGGATTCTCTTTTTTTCATATGTAAATATTTAAATATTTTTATTGAAATGATGAATTGTTAACTTGGAAAATATTTTCTCATGATCTTTCCATATGATAAAAATGCTTTATTCCTCCGTTATTTCTGGTTTTCCCGAGATTATTGAACACCCTGTTAGAAAAAAAACCCCCTCGGGGTTTTTAGAACGTCGACTGACATTTTCAGACGTCGATCTTTCCCCTTCGTATCGAACGCGCGGTATTTAATAAATTCCCGTCTCCGGTGAATACGCTCGTCTATAAACTTCGGTGGCTCGTTATTTTTAGCGCCGCTGACATTTCCTTTCCGTCATTTTTCAAGCGCGAGACACGCGGTCCGCGAGATAAGGGGTATTCGCACTCGTATTTCGGTCGCGGCCTGACCGACGAGCGACAGGTGCGCCGGACAGCTGCTAACTATGTTTTTCGTGTCTGTCAATGTGGAACAGCGCTGCGGATTGTCCGCCGCGAGATCGCGAAATTTGCGAGCGGTGGAAAAAAACGGTAGATTTGGGACGCGATATGATGGAGTTTGGGGGTTGGAAAAAAAATAGTTTTGTTTATTCGGTGCGTAGATTTTTTTTAGCGGATTTTTTCGATTTTTGTTGTACTTGAAATCGTTATTTTGCAGAGTAGACGTTTGAGGAAATGTAAAAATTTGAAGTTTTTGGTAATTTTGAACATTAACCAATTTGGGAAAATTCGTGTTGCTTTTTTTGAGATTTGAAATGTTTCAAATTCTGTGGAATATCTGAATTTTTCGATTTGAGCAAATTTGAACTTGTCTGTTTATTTGAAGATTTCAAAATTTTTTGAAATTCGGGATTTGAAGAAACCACAGATTCAGAACAAGTTTTGGAATCTTAAAAAGATTATAAAATATTTAAATTCTGCGAACATGACAAATTTATTGTTGAACATTTCGAAAAATTTTACGTCTTCCGAATTTTATTATTCTTCATATGTGAAAATTTTTGGATGTTAGCAAAAGTAAAAAAAAAATTTCTTGAATCTGAGAATTTCCAGAATTTT
>JAPYZK010007809.1:0-11773 GCA_030522785.1 Platygaster equestris
TAGTTTTTAATGAATGGAGGGTTTTATTGGTTAAAAAGTTTTTGTGTGTTGTGTTTGTTTGTTAATTTCTTTTTTTTTTTTTTTTTTTTTGTTCCTTAAGTCCGCTAGAGACAGGGAAAATATGGTCCATATTGTTTTGACATTTATAGGTTCAGGGTGCACCGTGTCGCAAATGTCCCCCCTCAATACGCTGTTTCAGGGGCTGAAAGCCTCTATTCAGTGCGTGTTTTGCAAAAAATATTATTTGCACCACGGACCTGAGGCGTGCTTTTCGGCCATCGACGATGTATGAAGCCTCTCGACACTCAGCTGCGCCTCGTGTCTCGATTTGGCTTCATACATCGGTCTCGGTTCCAAAAGCCACGCCTCAAGTCTTTGATATAAAAATATCTATTTTTTTTTCATGTTTCGTTTTTCATGAATTCGAAGATTCATAGTTTGAAAGATTTAAAAATGTTGAGTGTCTATTAATTTATCTATTAGTGTTTTTTTTCCGGATATTGAAATTGCAAAAAATTTGAGTTTTTCAGAAAGTTTTGATAATTTTTGTGTGTTTTAAATGATTTCTCCGAAATTGGAAATTATGGGTTCCCTGATAGATTCGGAATTTTTAAATTTTATGAAAGTTTTGAAAATTGATAGTTGTGGGTAACACTCGAAATTCGCAAGTTTGTCGAAAAATGAATATTCAAATCATTTTCGTAAGAATTAGTAGTTTGAGTTTTTTTAATTTTTGGGGGAAATTAGGGTTAATCGTAAAATTTGGAAAACATTAAATTTTTTTGAAACTTGAAAAAATCTGGAAATTTGAAATCTACCAAAAGATATGAAAATTGTAAGTTCTATGCAAAATTTAAAATCTGTCAGTTTTTTAAAACATACCAACATTTCGAGTACAATTTGAAAATGCAAATTTATTCAAGGAATTCCACAATTCAAAATTCAATGAAAGATTCAGAGATCTCAAGTATGAGATCTAAAAATTAGATACTTTCTACAGCTACTTGTAAGAAATGTGAGTGAGTAGGGGTAAAGGGATCCGCAGATAAGTGTGTGGAGAAGATAAGTGAGTTTCTGGTGTGATATTCAATATTATTAATTGACATTGTTTAGCATTGTTTACGTGTGTATTGCCTTGCCACCTTAGGACTGGGGATTTGTGACTAACATAAGTTTCCGCTCGGACTCGGACAACACGAAAAAAGCCATAATGGCCACTGGAAGCACGGAAGGGCACATAACCCTTTGGGATTTAGAAAAAAGACGGGTCGACAGCCAGATCATGAACGCTCATTCTGGCTCCGTCACGGGACTAGAATTTCTGCCGAATGAGCAGCTCTTAGTTTCTTCCTCTCCGGACAATTCCCTCAAACTTTGGATTTTCGATCTCGCTGATGGAGCCGGGAGATTGTTGAGACTTAGGGAAGGACATGCCCAACCTCCGACATTCTCGAGGTATCAAAATGGACGAGTTTTTGGAATGTTGGAAATGTGCGACATTTTTGAACATACCCTGGTGGCATCGAAAAAACTGTAGAAAAATGTAGAAAACGGTTCCCGGTCACTTTTCCGAATGCAATATCGCAATAGACTAATTTTCCGACGAAAAAGTTTTCCGACAACATTTCTCACTGCAAAGTTCCCGATAAGCCCCCTAGTAATTGTAGTTTCTATAAAAACAGGCAACATTTTTTATAAAATCGGTGAAATATTGATGAAAATTCGTTCTTTTATAAGGTCGATTTTATGAAAGTTATATGAAATTTTCGATTTTTATAAAGTGGTTTTATGAATGAAAACTTCATAAAAAAATTGTTTTCATAAAATCTGTCAACATTCTCATACAATTAATCTGTTTTTTTTTATGTAAACAATTGAAAGTCTCCAAATTTTCTTATATAACAACGCTAAACGTCAAACGCTAATTCTAAGTTTGACTACGAAACTGCAGTGTAAAACTCGAATACAAGTTGTAGATGAATTAGAAAATTGAATGAAATGCAGAACAAAAATGAACTGTATTCAATTCAGATCCCTTATTTCGATATTATTGATAGATATTGATACTGGCGTCCAAAAATCGATTATTATCGATAATGACTTTCGTCAATAATTTACATCACTATTCGATACTACTGAATATATACATATATAAATGTTTTTTTTTTTTTTTTTTTTTGACGAAAAATACTTCTCATTAGATTCTACGGTACCGATGGACACAACATTTTGACAGCTGGCGAAGATTCTTCTCTGAGAATTTATTCCACCATCACCGAGTCGTTCAACAAAAGTTTGGGCCGAGCTTCCTGGAACAGAAAAGCGTCGAAGAAGAAAGGAAAAACCGCGGAGGACCCCATGATCATGAGACCGATCGTTCGATTCGACGCTGAAATGACGAGGGAAAAGGATTGGGACAACGTTGTCGCCGCCCACGCGGGTCTCGGAGTCGTCACCACTTGGTCCTACGACAAGCTCAAAATGGGCGAGCACAAATTGATTTTGGAAAGTCTGAAAAGCAATTACAACGCCATTGCCACGAGTGTTTGTATAACCCACTGCGGAAATTTCGTCGTCGTTGGATATTCCACGGGACAGGTCGAGAGATTTAATGTCCAGTCAGGAATTCACAGGTACACTTGATGACAGGGATGCAAGATATCAATACGATACCTGAGGTATCGATTCTCTTCTTGGAGTATCGCCGATATACACATCTCGGCGATCGGAATATTTCTCTCTTTCCGAGCGCGACAAGAAAATGAAACAGTTTTTGAAATGTGAAGTTTTGGAAAATTTTGAATCTTCTCAAATTTGAACAATTATGTAGTTCTAACAAATACAAAACTTTCGAAATTTTGCAGTTTTGGGGAATGGAAAATTGTTCAAGTTTTAAACTTTCGAGTAACTTGTAGTTTTAGACGTTATGAATTTTACAAAGCAGGATTTGAAAATCTTTGAAGTTCGGAAACTTCAAAATTTTGAAATTCCAAATAACAAAAAAAACTTTTTGAGGCGCCAGAGAATTTTTTAGTTTACAAGTTGATCGAGTAATTTTGAAATTTACGTTCTATAGTTTATTTTAACCAAATATAACATAATGATCAATGGAATGGAATCGTCAATGGGTTAGTAATAATTTTTAGGATGGAATTGATTTTTTCTATTTTCCCTATTCAGTTTTTGGCCATTGAATGTTTTTTGCGAGAAAAAAAGTCCACCTAGCCGGGAATCGAACCCAGGACCTCTCAATTTCTTGAATCTCTCTAACCAATTGGGAGGTCCTGGGTTCGATTCCCGGCTCGGTGGATTTTTTCGCAAAAAACATTCAATTGCCAAAAATCAATTCATCATCAAATAACCATGATGTACTACGAAAAATGACTATATAAAAAAAAAAAATAAAAAGCATTCATTTTTTTCGATATACAATAAATGACCAATGAGCACATGTATGATTACTTTTTACCATAATTTTAAATAATACAGACTTCGGGAAATTGTTGTTCCGATACCAATAGTATCGAGACATCGATACTTTTTGGTCGATCTGTCGATACTGGGTATTGGAAAAATCCGATACGTATTGATATCAAGGTATCGATATTATAGCCCGCGATATGCATCCCTACTTGATAATAGGCAGGGGCGAAAAAATTTTCGGGAGGGATTTTCGAAAAAAATGTTTCTTAATTTTCTAAAATCCTGGAATTAATAAAATTTTCGTAATTTTTGCGATTCTTAGAATTTTTGAAATTCTCGTAATTTTCGAAATTTCTGGGATGTGTTATATTCTCGTAATTTTTGAAATTTCCAAATTTTTGAAACTTCTAACATTTTCGTGAATTTTTGGATTTTTTTAAATACTCAAACCTTTGAATTTATACGAAATGTTTTAAAATCTAGAAATTTCAGAAATTCTCTAAATTTTTAAAAATTTTATAATTTTCGACGTATTTGAACTTTACAAAATTTAATGAGTTTTCAAAATCTTCAAAACGCTCCGATCTTTTAGGTTTGTTAGATTCTTCAAGGAATTAAAAAGTTTTAGAAATCTCAGTGATTTCTGAGGTCTCCAAAATTCTTAAAGTTTTTGGAATTTAAAAAAATTATTAAATGACTATAATTTTTGAAATCACTGAAATCGTTTGAATTTCTGAATTCTCAATTTTTGACATATTTGCAAGTTTTCTGGAGATACAAAAGTTTGATAATTTTTTTCGTGCAAAAAGTGACCGATTTTTTCACTTGTGTAAAACATTACATTACGTAACAAGTTGAAAGAGCGAGTGGTTTTGAATGGGTTCGAAGTTAGTATACATATTTGAAAATTCCGCGGAAGCATTGGGTGGGCACACCTGCACATGTGCGTACACTCCCTGCGCGGGAGCGCGCGCATAATATTTTTGAATTCAAAAATAGTTTTACTTTAAAGCTTCTGGTGAATATGCACTTAACAGGAGTACTACGTGTAATTGATCATGAGGAAGAGGAGCGTAGTACAATCCATGTTTTTAGATGTTCCCAGTCAGTTTTGTTTTGAATTGGCAATTGAAATGGTTTTCGCGAGAAAAAATTCACCGAACCGGGAATCGAAACCAGAACACCTAGTTGGAATGTACAGAAATTCTGACCGAGGTAGGTGTAGACCGATAATAAAATTCGTCATAATGTCCGTCTCTTGTTAGACAAATTTTACTCCAAAACTGAGAGTGAAATGTTGTCTGCGAGTGAATCATCAATCCTAAGTAGCTCAGTTGGTTAGAGCACCCGACATGAAATTGGGAGGTCCTGGGTTCGATTCCCCGCTCGGTGGATTTTTTCGCGCAAAAACCATTTTGATTCCCAATTAAACACAAAACTGACTGGGAACATCAAAAAACATGAATTCTTCTTTGTATGTACAACCCAGTGATAAAGAAACGTTTTCAATATCATTAATGTGCTTCAGGGCAAGTTATGGATCGGAAAAAGGAGCACATGACGGAAGCGTCAAAGGAATCGTGGTCGATCCTTTGAACCAAACGGTTTTGACTGCAGGACGAGACAGTTACGTGAAATTCTGGATGTTCAAGCCGAAAAAGGGTTCCGTCGATTGTTTGGAGAGAGTGAATTTAGGGGAACCGGCGGAATGGGTCAGAACGCACAAGTCGAGTTCTTTGGTTGCGATTTGCTTAGAGGACTTGAGCGTGGTTTTGATGGACATGGATACGAGGAGGGTGGTGAGGCAGTTCCGAAGTCACGAGGGCCGAGTAACGGATGCTACCTTCAGCCCCGACTGTCGCTGGTTGCTCACGGCTTCGATGGACTGTACCATTAGGACTTGGGACATCCCATCTGGGCAAATGGTGGACATTTTCAAGGTCAGTACTCCACTTTCCACTTCTGTTTTCTGTCATTTGTTGTTGAGTGGAACACTTCACATGCGAAGTTATATAGGGTGTAAACTTAGAAATGTTCCTGAGCGAGCGAGTAATAGTATATTGTGTGACTAGTGGGAGAAATGTCCTACTTGCAGTGGATTACCGTTTTTGAATTATTCCAAATCAACATTTCTCAATGAATCAGATCTAACTGGATCGGCTGTGCGGAATTTTAGAGTTTCCTTCATCTTGTCTCGTTTTCTTCCTTGTCTTTGCTCAAATATGATTTTTCCTTCTTTATGCCTTCGATACACTGGATGAGTGCTTAAACCTCACATTCGCCATTTTCTTTATGCCTTCGATACACTGGATGAGTGCTTAAACCTCACATTCGCCATTTTTCGCATCATGCTGTCGATTATGAATTTGAATCTGTGTTTGTCCTTCCCAAGTATAACGCATTTTGCACATGCAGTGAAGTCTTTTCTTCACAGGTTCAACCGTTTGCTATAGAAGTGTAGGTGACACGTGCAGCGAACATACTTGATTTTCATTATTCCGTTCAAATTATCTGTCAAGATTTCGTGATCGACTGTCCCCTTGTTCATGATAATAGACGAATGAAAATCGAAAGTCCCTAATCGAAAACATAATTTTTCTTCTTTCTTTTCATTTTTCTGTTTCTCTTCGGATCCTTCATCAGTGGAATTTGTGTTCTAATTGTTGCCATTGTTTTTATCTTTGGTATATGGTTTTTATTTTTGACACTCCCATCATCTGATATCGTACCTTCCGAAGCATTAGAATGTTTGTTACTTCTATCAAAATACTCCGAATCGTGAAATTGCTGAGTGTCAGACATGCTAAAAACTCTACTGTTTTTCGATTCAGGAATATCTGATCTACTTTCGCTGTGTTGCGCGTTTTCGTTTGACTGTTTATAGTGCCTCGGTTTGAGAGATTCATCACATTTTTCTTTGAAACTGAAAACGTCATATTCGGAATATTACTTATTTAGGTTATAGTTCGCGGTGATATCCATTGATGAATCAGAATGTCGATTATTTCCGTCAAAATAAATCGAATCGCGAGAACGCTGTGTCAAGGGAGTGCTGCTAATTCGTTTTGCTTCCGGTTTATCGAAATCCGATGTTTTGTTGCCGTAGTCTTCACTTTTGTTCGACTGTTTATTGTATTTGGTGTCCCGAGTTTCATCAGTGCTTTCGCGGAAACTGTAAACGTCAAAGTGAGAATCGATTAGGACATTACCTGCCTTTGTGTCCACTGATGGAATAGAATGTCGATCATTTACATCAATGTTGATCGTGTCGTTAAGGAACTGTGCGTTTGACGCCACAGGAATAGGTTTCGTGTTCGGTGCACTCAAGTTTTCAACACCTACAGTTCTTGTTTCTTTGTCGACTGTATTGCATGTCTCTGCCAGAACTTCGAAATGGCCAGCACCTCGCTGACTGGAGAACAGTAAATACCCTTCATCCATTTTTGAACATTCTGTGGATTCTTCCGGTGTGAAGCTGCAGACAAATTTAGCATTCTCGATGGAATCTTCGGTTATGTACAACGTTATTCGCAGGTTATACAACTGAGATGCGGCAGCAACCTCTACGTCCGTGCCGTAGTTTCTGTCTTTGCCCGTGTATTGTTCATAGTTTTTCAGAGTTTCGTAAAACCTCGTTGCTGATCCATCTGGATAGTAATGAAATTCTGGTACAGGTTTTTTTCCGTCAAATTTTTGACCACAAAAGTAACGATTTCCTCTCTGACTACCCTACGGTCGTCTCTTTTCCCGAATAAAATGTAAGATATACTGCGACATAAGCAGTTCCCATCGGGACACATCTTTTTTAGGCGAAATAAAAATAAAAATTAAAAAAAAATTTTTGGGCTGCTACTCACGACGTGGCCACCAGAAAATTATTTCGAGAGGGGGGGGGGGGGGGGTTTAAAAGATTTTTTCTATTTGTTGATATTTTGTATATATCTCCTTTTTTTTTAATATATATAAAAACTACTTCCCCCCCCCCCCAATTTACATCGAGTTTCTTTGATTCCCAAATTCCATCAATTTCTCCTGATCCCCATCAACCTCTATCAATTATATTACTATAGATTCCGATCAATTTCTGTCAGTGCCCAATAATTCTCATTAAATTCCGTAAATTCCCATCACTTCTCATCGGTTTCCATTAATTTTTTATCGGTTCCTGTAAATTCCTATTAACTCCTGCAGATTCTTATCGATTCCTATCAACTCCCTTATATTTCTATCAATTCCTAATGATTTCAATCGATTCCCATCAATTCTCATCAGTCCTGATAGAACAGTCTGCACGAAATCTGTGAGTAAGAAAGTACAAAGAAGCACAAGCCCGCTATGTAGCGTGCGAGTGCTGTAAAGCGTCCTCGATTCCGTCCGCTATGTAACGTTCGGTGCTAAGCCCCGCAAGTGGTTAAGCGAGAGTGAGCGAGAGACCGGCTTTGCTTTTGCCTTTGCCGTCCGCGGATCCTTTTTATGTGGCTCGCCAGTGGCGGCGGCGGCGGAGTCGATGCGCGCGCAAAGATCCGAGGTGGGAGATGCTCGAGATGCGCGAGAGATTTTGTAGGAGCGTATGTGCCTAGTGTCGTAGGTATCCGGGGCACCAGTAAATTTATGGTCATTGATTATATTGCTTATTATTAGTTATTGATTATTTTATTTATAATTGTTATTTATTATTTTATTCATTGAGCTGATTATTATAAAATAAAAAAGGAAATATATGTGTAATTATTACGTATAACAGTCTAAATTTTCAAAAATTTACAGAATTTTCGAAATTTCCAAAATTCTAAAAAATCTGTAAATTGTCAAGTTTCCAGAGTTCAAAAAACTTCAAATTATCAAAATTTACACATTTCCAAGTTCTTCAAAATTAACAAAATTTGAAAAATTGTCATAAACTTCGATATTGAGCATTGTTGAAGTCTCTGAAAATTTCTAAATTCTAATAATTGTGCTCATTCTCTACATTTTCTAAATCCTCATAAATTTACAGAATTTCAGAAATTTTCAAAGTTTGAAAAATCCGAAAATTGTTGAGTTCCCAAATTTTTCAAAAAACTTCAAATCATCAAATTTTATGAATTGCCAAGTTCCTCGAAATTTTCGGGATTCCAAAAATTAGTAAGATTAAAAAAATTCTCGTACATTTCAAACAATTTTAAAATTTTGAATATTTTTTAAAAATTCTTGTGAATTCGAAAGTTTTTAACGATTCTAGAAACTTGGAAAATTTTTTAACTCCCAAAAATGGACCAAAATCCTAAAACTATGCAAATATTGAAAATTCATAAATTTCGCAAAGAAACGCGCTATTCGCACCGCCGAGGAGATATCGTGGAGTTTGTGTGAAAATGTTTACAACTATCAAATTTCATGAAACTTTTGGAATTTTCAAAATTCTAAAAAATCTAAAAAATTATCAAGGTCCCAAATTTTTTAAAAAACTTGTAATTATCAAAATGAATTGAAAATGTTCAAGTTTCTTGAAATTCTTGAAATTGACGGAATTGAAAAAATTCTCATGAATTTCAGAAACTTTTACAATGTTTAAAAATTGTCGAAACTTCGAAAGTTCTTAAATTCCCCAAAACTGTCGAAAACCGCAAAACTATTCAAATATTCACAATTCCTAAAATTTTCAAAATGTTTACAATCATCAAAATGCGTATAGCTTTTCAAATTTTAAGAATGTTTAAATTTCCAAAAACCTTCAAGTTCAAAGTTCTATAACTCACTGTGTGTGTCCGTGTCCCATGACACCAAAGTTTTCATTGTCAATATTTCTTCTGTTTCTTCACTTGACACAAAATTTTCTCGTAATATTGGTCTTTCTATGACGTCATTTTCAAGGTGAAAGAAGCATGCACATGTCTCGACTTCTCCCCGACCGGCGAATTCCTGCTGACCTCCCACATTTGCAACTTGGGTCTCTACCTGTGGTCAAACCGAACCGTTTTCACTCACGTCTCCTTAAAAGCCATCGATCCCGAGCAAGAATCAATAGCCACAGTTTGCCTGCCGAACTCCGCGCCAGAAACCGAAAAAACGGAAGGCCTAGAGGAAGAAGAATCGTCTTCGCCGCAAGACAAACGACAAGACTCGGCTTCAGTCCAACAAATCGAAAATCTCCTCACACTGACGAAGCTCGCTCCCTCGAGATGGCAGAATTTACTCGACATCGACATCATCAGAAAGAAGAACAAACCAAAAAGTCCCCCGAAAGCACCGGAAAATGCGCCGTTTTTCCTCCCCACTCTCCCAGCCTTGGAAATGAAGTTCGATTTTTCCGGCGATCAAACTGAGAAACAAAGCGACAAAATTTCGGTGCATCCGGATTTTCAAAATCTGTCACACTTCGGGAAATTGCTCCGAGCGGCCGAAGAAAGTGACGACTTTTCCGAGGCCGTGGAACATTTGAAATCTCTCGGTCCGAGCAGCGTGGACCGGGAAATTGAATCCTTGGATTTCGTTGCGGAGTCGGCGGTGGAACTTCAGCTGCAGTTCTTGAAAATGGTCAAGTTCATGTTGGACACCAAACAGGAGTTCCAACTTTCGCAGTCGTATTTGGGACTGTTCTTGAAGAAACACGGACCTGTTGTGGTGAAGAACGAAATTTTGACGAGGTATCTTGGGGAAATCAAGAAAGCTCAGCTGGAGAGTTGGATTGCCTTACGAGGAAAACTGTTTTACAACATGAGCGCGATTCAGTATTTGAAAACGTGTTGATTTGGGTGCTTGGAGGCTTGTAAATATGATTTGTATCGTATCTAATACAATTGGTGCGAACTTAAGAAGTGTTAGTTGACGTGACATTTTTATCTCGCTTCTGATTGTTCCGGCATTTCTCATGAATGTAGCCTTAGTTAATAAAACTTCGGAATTTCAACACTCGAGAACAGAGTAACGCGTAACTTTGAAACGTTACGTTTGTAGTTGTGACGATTAAACGTAAGGCGTTACGTTATTAACAAATTGAGGATAACGGTGACTTGATACTTTTCGCGCGGTAACAAGTAACGAAATTTCCGTTACTTCCACGTTACTCATTCTTATTAATTGGAAATGTCGAACGTTTTGAAAAGTTTTGGAGTCCTTAAGAATATTAAGTCTCGAAATTTTGAAATTTCGAGGAGTATTAAACTTTTGCAGAATCATGAGTTCCAAAGTTTTGAGATTTTCAGAAATATCAAAGATTTGGATTTCCAGAATCTACAAGTTTTTGAAAATTTATGAAGAATTTGGTAATTAAAAAGTTACAGGATTTCTCAAGTTTCAGATGTTCCGATGTTCGAAAAAAAAAAAACAACCAAGTATTTTGTATATAAATGCAACCGGTTTCAATTTATTATAGTACCCAAATTATCAAAAACGTTGAACATCAATTTCATTTGAAATCAAACTCGCAATGAACTGAAGCATTTACAGATCACCAGTTTGTTACACAAACATTTCATACTTGAATAAGTACAATTATGATAAGACATACAAAAACACTAACATAGTATTTTCTAACTGAAAGCACCGAGTGTGTAAAAAAGATGATCAAGTTCATCAGCTGAGTGTCCATAAATTATAAGACTCTTTTCACTCATTTCAAATCATCTTTGCGCCTCTTAAATAGCGTTACGTAATTTAAGGATGGCTTTCGAAAAACAAAAGAAAATGTACACTCGAGTGCTTCTCCAATAACCAACACACAATAATTATCTCGAAAATTTCATTTTTCCAACACTCGCTCGCTTTCTGAAATGTACAGCGGGTAAAATATGAATATACAATAGTATATTTCGCACCAAGAGGTAGAAGTTGGACTTTTCGACGGGACCGATGTATTGATACGAGTGACCAATACTTTGATCTTGTCAAAAAGTTCAACTTCTGCCCCTTGGTACGAATGATATTTTTTACCACATGTGTATGTTTTAAGCGTCATTTTAATGACTGAGAAGCGGTCCTAAGGTTCCGTTTTTCAAGCGATGCTTGCGATGAGGGAGGAAAAACCTACTTTCAATCCGTAGCGGGCAAAAAAACATACTTTTTCACCCGTTTTTTTCGAAAACTCAGAAAATTTCCAAAATTTCAAAGACCTCGAAAATTTTTTAGAGTTCTAAGAATTCATTAAATTTTAATAATTTCGAGACTCCCGTAAATGTTTAGAATTCCGAAAATTTTGAGGGACTTCAAATTTTTCGAAATTCTGGATATTTTAGAAATCATGCAAATTTTAATCATTTTGGAAGAAACTTTTTCTACAGCGTTGGAAAATAATGAATTCTGCAACTAGTGGAATAATAATTTCCAAACAATGTGATTCTAAGATTCGTTTCATAACAGCCTCAAATCCGTT
>JAPYZK010007811.1:7984-24190 GCA_030522785.1 Platygaster equestris
GCCCCCAAAAAACAAAAAAAAAAAAATACACTATTAAATCCCAAACCGACAAGATCATAAAATTTACAATTGAACAATAAAAACTTCGTTCACCTTCGAACCCACCCCACCTCCCTACACTTCACTCAATAAATCTCGACCTACGCCTCAGTAAGAATGGCGTCCAAACAAAATGAACACTCGCAACTTCCGACCCCATATCTCAACCCTAAAAACCATAACAAAAAAAACCACCCCGATTGATAAAACACGCTCTACAATAAAATAATAAATACGGAAAATCAAAATTCTGCGGGGAAAAACCGAGAAAAAAACTGCACATGGCACGCGAAATTGTCACGCGCGAAAAACGATCATTTTGACGTTCTAGACAATAAAAAACGGCTAAAACGCACTCACCATTTTGGTAATTCACTTCTTTCGACAATAAAACAACGAAGAACTATATTTCTTATCAAACAATAGCGTCTCGTTATCACGTTCGAGGAAGCTGACGATGTAGCTCTCGAAACGATTATCTTTGAAGTGAGAGGGACGATGGCATGGGCAGGGTTTATATACCCTCGGGCGGAAGCGGCGTTTGTCCCTCTCTTTCTATCGCCGATTTGCGCGTCTCTGAGTCGTTGAGAGACAAATAATGTGGGGGCGTGGGGACTGAGAAACTGTTATTTATGTATAATTTCGATTATTTTTACTGGAAAGTTCGGGATTTCGGCTCTTTGAATTTTAGTAAGTAGGGAAATTGTGGAATGATTGGAAAATTGGATTGAGGGTTGAGACATTTTCTTGACCCATGTCCGGCGTGGAGATTTTTTTTTTTTTTTTTTTTTTTTTTTTTTTTTTTTTTTTTTTTTTTTTTTATTTTATCTGCATTTTGTAGGATAATATTGAAGTACGTAATAGTGTAAATTATAAGGTTTTGTGGGAAATTTCGTTAAAATTAACAAGTTCTTTTTCAATTTTCGTTTAAGTGTTGTCTTGCGAATTTTCGAATTTAAAAATGGCCGCCAAGCCCGCCAATTACAAATTCCTGGATATATATATTTTAAGGGTTTTATTTTTAATTTACACATAATATGCAAAAAAAATGACCATAACATCAAATATGTCTCCGAAAAAGAAAAAAATTTATTTTTCATTTTTTTAAATGAAGAACACAAAGAAATTGATAATAAAAAAGGTGCACAAATTTTCCATGGACGTATAAGAGGAAATTTCAAATTTAGAAATTTTATCGATAAAAATTTGGAAAAAAGTAAAAATTGCACATAAATTCGGAATTTCGAAAATTCAACTGTGAGTTTGACAAATGAAAAAAGTTTCTAATAAGGTTTATTTTTCCATCAAACTACGTGAAAAAATGTACCTTATTGAAACTTTATCGGTTTTCTGTAGAAATGTGCATAAATACGAAAAATGATCATTTTTCGTGTAATTTTTTGATACTTGAGATATTCCTCTGTTTTTGATGTAAATTTTGTAAAAAATAACAACGTACCTTTTTCGTAAAATCCAGGCTATTTTCAAAGGGACTGTACCCGGCGTCACCAAATTTAGGGTGAAATTCCAAGTCAACGAGAACCAATTTTAGAATGTCGCGTACTCCGAAAAAGCGAAAAATAGAATTCGCGTTTGAAGTTTTAATGAAGTCAAAAAACGAAAAACAAAAAACCATCAATTTTCCGAAATGACAGTTTTACGAATGCATAAATAAACAATCCCCCAACCTGAAAAAACGGAAAATACTTCGTACAACATTTTAGATTTTGAAAAAATTCGAAAAATAATTCGAACAAATTCAAATTCCGTAGTTTTGGTGTACATTTTCTCATTTTCGCAGTTTTGGTGAAAAGTCAAAATAATACGAAAAAAAAACATCCGAAAAATGCAAATTCTCGAAATTTAGAATTTTGAATCCTGACTACATCATAAAAAACTTTTCTACGCCACTGTGATGCATGATCTTGATAAGTCATTAAATATTCGTCGTGCTCTAATTATTGAATGCAAGCAGAACTTAATTTCCGGTACAAAAAAAACATCGTTCTTGAAAACGCAAAATTATCAATTTTTGGAAGTAAGGTGAAGTTTGCCCTTTTTTAAACAAAATCCTGTGAAATTTATGTAAATGTGGAAAAATTTTTGCGAAACTACAAATTCTGAGGAAATTTTAAATTCGTAATTTTCGTGTATCGCAAATACGAAAATTGCAGTAATTTTCCGAAAAAATTGCAATTTTGAATGTATTCTTCGGAAATACGATCGTAAGTTTACCGAGTACATAAATGTTCGCTCTCTTTAAAGCAAGGGAAACGAGCGGCGAGAAGCGGCCTTATAAGGCCGGAGAAATCATGACAGCATTCGAATCACACGCTCATTGTAGGCCGAAGTCATCGATGCAAAAAACACTGTGTAGTTATACTTTTCGCTCCCACGTATTGACATTCGAAGATACACGATTTTTCAAGTTTTTCGGACTTCGTAATTCGAAAATTACAAATTTTGAAATATGATCGTAATAAAAATACAAAATACTTAAAATCTTTTCTTCAATGCAACAATAATGATTTATTACGCTGAAAAAATTTATTTACAAACAAATTTTGCATCAAGACTTAACTTATTATTCCAGTTATTTTCGATCTTCGATCAACAAATCATAATCCATAATTTAAATTAAACTTGAACAATTATTAATTGTATTTCATCAAACAGAATGTATTGCGAATTTTTTATTTTTTCAACAATTTTTCTTTGAATCTTGGAACTGGAAAATCTTACATTCAACAAATTATAATCGATCATATTAATCATATTAAAAAAAAATAATTGATCGTATTAAATATAAATAGAAACCAAATTGATATTCAACAGAGGAACTTTTTTTCATATCAATTCGAAGTTTTACGTTTCTTACGTGGATTTGGATCCGAAATCGAGGAACTTCGTAATTCGAAAATTCGAAATGTTGAAATATCATAATAAAAAACACGGAATAATTACAATTTCTTCTTCAATGCAACAATAATTATTTATTACACTGAAAAAATGTATTTACAAAAAAATTGTGTATTAAGACTTAACTTATTATTCCGGTTATTTTCGATCTTCAACAAATCATAATCCATCATTTTGATTAAACTTGAACAATTATTGATTGTATTGAATCAAACAGAATAAATTGCGAATTTTTCATTCTTTCAACAATTTTTCTTTGAATCTTGGAACTGAAAAATCTTACATGCAGCAAATTATAATCGACCATATTAATTATACTAAAAAAATAATTGATCGTATCAAATATAAACAGAAACAAAATTGATATTCAACAGAGGAACTTTTTTCATGTTAATTCGAAGTTTTACGTTTCTTACGTGGATTTGGATCCGAAATCAAGGAACTTTCGTCTTCGGTCATTTCGGTGTCATCGTTCGTTTCGTCTTCTGCCATTGATTCTGCATTCGTGTCATCGTCTTCGTTGGTCTCAGAATTGTGAGATGAATTTTGGGTAGACATCTGCGAAAATTAAGTAATTTAATCCCTAAATTCCACAAGATTTCGAAAAAAAACTGTGTTAAAATGGTAAAACTTGTGAACACAAATTATGTATTCTAAAGACACAAATTTCACAATTCTTGCCAACCAACATAATAACAATAATAATTTATTTAATAATTATATTCAATAATGTATTTATCATATAATTACTATTTATTATTTATTATTATTTATAACTACTTATTATAGAATTTATTTATTATAAATATTTACCATACTGTTGTCTTGATTTTGCAAATATTCCAAAAGATCCTCTCGTTTTATTTTGAAGTCTCGATTCAGACTGTGTTTTGTGTATTTTTCCAGTGGAACCTGAATAAACGAAAATTACGTTAAAAATAACAGCTTTAAAAAAAAAAAAAAATAAATAAATAAATAAATAAATAAATAACCGAAACTGCATTTCCACCAAGAATTCTACTCTACAAAAAAATACGAGTCCGAAATTATACGAGATATCAATCAAATTTGATTACAAATTGAATTAATTTGACATTTTATCAAATTATTATTCGCTGATTGAATATTTTCAAAATTATTCTATTCATTTTAAATTTGACAATAAACTTTATAATTTTCCAAATAAATCACAAGAAGCATTACAATAATAAAATCGAGTGTAAGACAATTAAATTTTTTCCCCGCCTTGGTTTTTCTTTCCAAAAGCAACAATTCTTTTTGAAATTGTTCGATTTCAAAAACGACTCTCGGAATATTTTTCGTTTCCTTCAAAACTTTGTTCCGCAAAACGTTCGCATCTTTTGAACCATCCACATTTTGTTTTTCCTGAAAATTACGAATTTGCTTAATAAATTTCAATTTGTTAATATTTTTTCATTTCAATATTTTGTTCATATTTTACCTCAGTGTCGGTGACCAAATTGTAAAAATTGTTTTTCAGCGATTTTCCGGCTCTTTGGATTACGGGAATGAATCTGGAAAAGTTTTACGGAATAATTACAGAATTCTAATTTAAATTTTCAAGATTTCAAACTTCCATTCACAATGTTTAAAACTTGTAAAATTCAAAATTTATCCTTGTTTCGAGTTTTATAGTTTTTTATCTTTCAAATGAAAATCAAATAATAATAAAATTTATATCCAAATTCACAAAATCTCGAACTTCAAATTTTCAAATGACAGAAAAAAAAAAATAGCACATTTTCAATTTTAAAATCTATACACATGAACATTTTTTTATTACTGAATTTTTCAGTTTTTTAAATTTAGGAGATTTTGACTTCGTTAACTTTCAACGTTTTCACATTTTTCTATAAGAGTTACTTTTTTTGTTAATCGACTAATTATGAAAAAAAAATGAATAATTGATAATAAACTGTTTTTCTTTTCGTAAAATCTTACCCAACAGACTGAAAAGCAGCATTCAAAGCAGAGGATTTTCCAAAAAAGTATTTTATGAGCTGGGACAAAGTGTTGTAGGTCAAATGCAAATTTTTGAAAGTTCCATCGATACTCGATCCAGGATTTTCCAAATTCACGTTCGTGAAAATTTCCATGATTTTCAAAATCTCGTTCAGCTGGTTGCACAAAAGTCGGTCCTTTTCCCGGATTTTTTCGATAACTGGAACAATTTTTTTCTCAATTATTCATTATTTCCGTTTTTTTTTTCAACTATTCAATTTTTTCAAACAAATTGAAAACTTAAAATACAATAAATTCATTTCACAATTGAAAACATAGTAATTGAAAAATAATTTCACATAATTTTCGAAAAAATGGTAGAGTGATCAATTTTCTCGTTTTTTCAAAAGTGGAAAAATAAACTTTTTACCCAAGTGGAAAAATTTGCATTATACGTCAATTTTTCGAGAATAATGGAAAAAAATAATTTTTACCATTTTCCCCCACCAAAGACGGCAAACAAGCTGCAAATTCCGCTCTCAATCTTCCCAAATACCAAACGACATTGTTTAATTTGTGCCGGAGCAAATTGTTTATCAAATTGTAAACGATGTGAATTGTTTCTGCGCGAACAATATTCAGTTCTGGAACTTCTTCGATTTGACACTAAAAAATAAAAAAATAAAAACAATTTTATTGAAATTCATAGTAAAAAATGAAATTGACAGTATATTAATATCGTTAAGTAAATTATACAATATTGCACAGATATAAATAATACAAATATAAAATTTCTAATTTCTTCTAGGAAACTTAAGAAAACCCAAAAAATGTGAAGTTACCAACGGAATTTAGGGAATTTTCTAGATTTGCAGTGTATGAAATTGATAAATTTAATTTACCGAATAATTCATGATTGAACAATGTGCATTATTATTATAATTCAAATAAGATATTTACCACAATAAATTTCGGAATTTAGTTACAATTTTCACAGAATATTAGTCAATTAAAACTTTTTTTAATTTCACTGATTTCATTAAACAATATAAATTACTATTATAATAATTTAGTTACAACTTTCACAGAATATTAAAGTTAACTAAAACTTTTTTCAATTTCACTAATTTCATAATTCAACAATATAAATTACTATTATAATTTAAATATTATATTTATTACAATAAATTTCGTAATTTAGTTACAATCTTCACAGAATATTAAAGTCAATTAAAATTTACTTTTTTTAATTTCATAAATTTTATAAATTATATGCTGAAAAAAATTACCTGGATAATTTGTCCAGATTCAGAGCAAAGTTTGAGACAAAATTGTGTAACAATTTCCCCTTTCTCGCTCGTGCATTCTTCACTGTGAAACAACAATTTTATAATTGTTTGGACAATCGAATTTGCAGAATTTTCATCCATTTCGTTGGTCATATTTTTCAACCAATTCACAACCTGGAAAAAATATAAGTCATTAGTACAACAAAGAATGTATTAAAAAAAATAATAACAATGAAAATTAATTAATTAATGCACAAGAAAAAATATATCAATTTCCAGATACATAATTTTGAAAAAAAAAAAAAAAAAAAAAAACGAATTTGTGTAAAAAATGTTTTTTTTTTTTTCTCAAAATTCATACATGTATTCAATTTTGATTTATAAACTATAAGAAAATTGTTTTTACTTCAACATTTTCTTCACGTTCGAAAGACAATTTGTACACGAAATGTGTAATCGTTTCCAAAAGTGGGACAGAAAGTTTTTTCGAAAAAGTGTCGTCATCGGCTTCCAAATTGACGACATTTTTGACGACGTCGAAAAGTGCAGTCAAAGCTTTTTGAATGAGACAGTCGACTTTTGTTTGTTGGGAAACCCCTGAAGGTGGTTGAATTTTCACTGGAAAAATATTGTTATTTAAATATAATAAACGTAAGCAACTTATCGGATCGAATACATGAAAATTGATATTCATTATTTTCATCATTTTATTCAATAATCAGTTGATTTTATTCAATTCTTTACGAATGGATTTGAAAAAATTATTTATTCACTTACGAATGGATTTCAAAAAATTCGGCAGATCATTCGGAAAATGATTGCACATAGTTTCCGTCATTTCTTTGAAGCACTCCAAACCACTCATTCCGCAATTTCTGTCGAATGTCCAAATCATGTCGAAATTCAGAATTATTTTGTTGTAAATCACTCTGAAATAAATCAACAAATTAATATTTTCACTTTCAAATCAAAACCATAGAATAATAATAAAATTAATAATAACTCTAAATTAAAAATAACATAATATAAATATTACGATATATAATAAATAAATAAAATATTAATGAATATTATATTTATTGAATAAATAATCAATATGAAGTTATTAATATAATAATATGAACTTATTTAACAAATAACAAATATGAATAATAAATATAAAGTTATAATAAATAATAATTAATAACTAATAATAACTCTAAATTTAAAATAACTGAGTGTACTAAAAGCAGAAAAACTTAAGATGTTTTTTTTTTCTATCCAGAATTGTTCTAAATTTTTTTAAATGTTCATATTTTAACTATGCATTCGAAACTTTCCGAAATTTTCAACGTTGTAAACTTTGCAGTTTTGAATTTAAAACTTATCTAAATTTTAAAAATGTGTAAACCTCTTGGATTTAGAATGCATTTTCAATTTCTCTAAATATTATTGTAGCAAATATTCAAAAATGTTTGCTTTAACAAAAAAATTAAAAACTTTGTCAAACATCCGAAATTTTGGGAAAAACGTAATACTCAAATGAAAAATAGAAAAAAATTAAAATAGTAATAACTTACTCAGCGACGTGGCAAAAATCGTTGAAATATTTTTTTCTGAATTCTTCGAGATCCGAATCCTTAGCATTTTTCAGACTTTGCACAATTTGAATCGCTGCCAGAAAAATAAAATTGTGGAATTCGATGCGTTTTTTCAAAATCGAAGCTTGTTCTTTCGAGGTCCAAGGAACTGATTCCCTGAAAGAAAAAAATTTTTGATAATCAGAAATATCAATTGTAGTAATTGATACATTTTTCATCAATTTTCAGTTCGAACTAATCATTTTATATTTTATGTAATGAATTTAATACAAAATAATTCGTAAAAATCAAGACAACAAAATTCGTTAATTAAAAATGTCTAAAATCACAGAAAAAACAATCTTCTTATGAATAAATATTTACTGATAAAGCAAAGGCATAATTTTGCCAATAATTTTCATATCAAAAATGGTGTTCGGCATTTTTATGGCACTTCCAGAGCTTCTTCCTTTTTTACCAGAAATGGTCGTGTCATTTTGGGTCGTTTTATTTTGGTTCTTTTTCTTTTTTTCCTTTTTCGGTTTGTGAACTTTCTGAAATTTGATAAAATATATCAATATTTTTTATATATTCCATTATTATCAATTATACGAATCATAATATACATTGTAATGTAGAAAATTATAATAAAATTGATGGAAAAAGATATAGTGAAACTGCACAAAGGTTAGTTTCAAAAAATATATAAATACAAAAATATAAGGCGATTTCTGATGAAAATCAATTGAAAATTTACTAAAACTATTCAAATTTACGATGTTTGAAACAAGTTGAATTTTCTGATATAAAAAAAGAAAAAAAAATAATTTTTCTAATACTAAAAAATGAACTTTTATACACACAAATAAATGATGAATCGCGTTAATTAAGAAATTTTATAATATTCAAAAACGTTGTAAATATTTTTTTTTATTAAAAAATACCTTCGAAAATTCCATCACGCGATTGTACGCTTTTGACAAGGAATTTATGTTCGAGGCGTAATCGGCACTTTTACTCGTCCAGGACTCAATTCGGTATGAAATTAGAGCCTCGTACACAGTGGGACACATTTTCAAAACTTCCACTTTTCTCAGGGCTTTCGGCAAATCTTCGAAAAAATCCGTTGTGTCGTCCTGTAAATAATTTTTCATGCATTCATTTCATTATCAACAATTTTTTATGTGACTAAAAATTCTGGTTAAAATAATAAAAATTGTTCAAAACAAATTTCGAAAAAACTAAGACACAATTTCTTGGATCCAACAAAAGTTCGAATTTCCGAATACAGAAATTTCGTATTTTTGTATTTTTAACTTAAAATTTTCATGTTTCTAAAAACTGGAATTCAAACTTGAGAATTTACAAATTTGTCAATTTTACAATTAATTACAATATTCCAAAGCTGTCAGACGTTGATTTTATAGTGTTCGGAACTCAAATTTTATAATTTAAAATTTTCTGAACGCTTTTGTTTCGATCTTTTTGTCAAAAAAGTTGTCAAAAACCGAAAGATGTTTACGATTTGAAGATGCTCGAGTTCGAGTTTGCTCATCCTGTTGCAGAGCGACTCCAAAATCATGCCCAATTTTTGCACCACGTCGGAATTCTGGTCGGCGATTTTCACGTAAATCCTTTGCAAAACGAAAATCAAATCTCCGATCGGTTCTTGAGTTATGATTTCGGTCCCGTGCGGCGCGGTGCATTTTTCGAATTGAATCGGGGGCAAAATATTTTCGTCGGTTTCGTAAAATTGCAAGAACTGATCCAGCAAAGTTTTCGTGATCGACTCCGCGATATCGGGATTTCCTCTGACGACGTCGTACAGACCTAGTGAAAAAAATTATAAATTTCATTCGATGTAATACAATATCAATATAAATTCAAAATTTAATGTTTTCGAATTAACGAGATGTCAGAGTTTAAAAATGTATTAATATTTTCATTTATATTCATTGCTATTCTACTGATTTTCAAACATTTTAAAAATTAAATCTACTCTGGACATTCTGAAAAATTTGAAAATAATGAATAATGAGAAAAATTCGCCAGTTTTCAAAATTCAAAGATTTTTAAAGATTTAAAGAAATTTAAAGATTCCCAAATGTTTAAGAAATCCGAAAATTATCACAGAATTGTAAAATTACGAAAATTCTCAAAAATTATAAAATGTTGAAAATTTCCAAATATTTGACATTACTAAAAACAGTCAAAAATCCCAACCCCTCCCCCCCCCACCCTCCACACAAAAAAAAATTATATATTTCATTCGATGTAATTACACACAGAAAAGTCGATTTGGTACAGCCAAATGAACATTTGGTAAAAATAGGACACAAGAAATTTTTCATTTGACTGTACCGAATTTTGGTTAGCTGTACCAAATTTGACTTGAGCTAAAATGAGTGTTTGCTTGGGTCGTTTGGGTATATGTACGGAAACAAAAATTCATCTTAGCTCAAGTCAAATTTGGTACAGCTAACTAAAATTTGGTAGAGTCAAATGAAAAATTTCGTGTGTCCTATTTTTACCAAACGTTTATTTGGCTGTACCAAATTGACTTTTGTGTGGAATGTCGATATAAATTCAAACTTTAATGTTTTCGGATCATCGGGATGCTAGAATTTGAATATGTATAAATATTTTCATCTTTATTCATTGCTATTTTACAGATTCTCAAACAATTTAAAAATTAAATCTAGACATTCTGAAAATTTTGAAAATAATAAAGAACGAGAAAAATTCGCCAATTTTCAAAAATTTTTGCAAATTCTCGAAATCTGAACATTCTAAAATGTTCAAGAAATCCGAAAATTATCACAGAATTGTAAAATTACGAAAATTCTCAAAAATTTTTAAATGCTGAAAATTACCAAAAATTTGGAAATAATAAAGAATGAGAAAAATTAACCAATTTAAAAGAATTTTGAAAAATTATCGAAATTTGAACATTCCAAAATGTTCAAAAAATCCAAAAATCATCAAAGAATTGTAAAATTACGAATATTCTCAAAAATCATAAAATGTTAAAAATTTACAAACATTTGACAATACTAAAAACAGTCAAAAATCCCAACCCACACCCCCCCCCCCCCCCCCCCCCCCCCCCCCCCCCCCCACCCCCCCCCCCCCCCACACCCACCCACCCAGAAATAATTTCCTTCCCGAATTTCTGGTTGCCCGAGGACGAAGGTCCCTGGGTCCTGGAAAAATGATGCTCGACCTGGGTCAGCGACGTCGTGGAACCCGAGCTGGAGCCGCTCAAGCTCATTTGGCTCAAGGTCAAGCTGCCGCCGCGCATGTACTTCGCGACCTCGAGGAAACCCATGGCCGCGGTTGCTCGAATTTCCGTGCCCTTGTGGTACAGGCATTTCCGCAGGACGATCATAATGCAATCGCAAATCAAGGGCGAATGCCGGGGCAAATGCGCGATCGCGCGAATCACCTGGAACGCGGTCGAGGCTTTCAAAATCGGCAGTTCCTCGATCAACTGGGCGATCCAATTTTGGTACTCCAAAATTATTGAGCGTTTTTCGCGGCAGATGTAGCCCAGGCATTCTGGAAAATTTGGAATGAAATACAAATACAAATTTCAAATACAATCAAAATCATAACAGTAGAAAAAGAAATTTAAATCAATTTAGCATTAATTTTTGTTATAATTTTAATGAAATTGATAATATAATTGTATATTTATGACTTTCGAATGAAATTATTGATCATTAATAAACAATAATTAAATTTTTGCCCGGGCATTCTGGAAAATTCGAAATGAAATATAATTAAGAATTTCAAATACAACTAAAATCATAACAGTACAAGCAGAAATTTAAATTAATTTAACGTTAATTTTTGTCATAATTCTGATAAAGTTATTAATATAATTTTATATTTATAACATTAGAATAAAATTATTCATCATGACTGAACAATAATTCAATTTTTTCCCAGGCATTCTGGAAAATTCGGAATGGATTACAATTAAAAATTTCAAATACAATTACAATCATAACAGTAAAAGTAGAAATTCAAATTAATTTAGCATCAATTTTTGTTATAATTCTAATAAAATTAATAATATCATTTTATATTTATGACATTAAAATAAAATTATTCATCATGGCTGAACAATAATTAAATTTTTTCCCAGGCATTCTGGAAAATTCTGAATGAATTACAATTAAAAATTTCAAATACAATTACAATCGTAACAGTAAAAGAAAAAATTTGAATCAATTTAGCATTAATTTTTGTTAAAATTCTGATAAAATTGATAATATAATTTTATATTTATAACATTCAAATAAAATTCTTGACCAACAATGAACAATAATCAAATTTTTACCTGTATAGAGCGAAACACAAGTTCCATCTTCGATGATGTACTCCACCAATTTACTCAAAACATCCAAAATGGTGACGTTTTTCTTTTCGATCACTTTAATGAGAATTTTCAATCCAATTTGTGAGATTCTGCTTTCTTCTTTGGATTTTCTTTCCACGCTCAAAAGGACAAAAGCGAAATTTATCATTCCGCTCAGCACCTGAAGTGTGTTATCTTTGCTGAAAAAAAATTTTTGGCTTATATTTTATACTATTTTGAAGTACAAAATCGAAAAAATTTCACACGGTTTCAAACAATTAATTATAATAAATTACACCAGATAAATACAAAAAAACTAATCAAATAACAGAGGATAAAAACAAATTTTTTATCGTAATTCCAAATTTTTAAACTTCAAATAATTAAAAAAAATACATGGAATTCGAAAATGAGAGAACGAATAAATTTGTTTATCAAAATCATTCGGACGTCAATTAAAAAGTAACGATTCCAAGATTTTTATTGGTTTTTAACAATATTTTAAAGAATAAACTTGTTCTACAAATCATCATTGTTGATAAAATTCACCTGTTTTCAATCACTTTTCCCATGACATCCAAAATATCGCATTCGTGGTCAGAAATTTTTTTCAACCAAACGCTATGTTTTTTTTTCTCATCTTCCTGAATTTGTCGAACTACCGCAGATTTTAGTATATCGAAAACCTGAAAAAAATCAAAATTATGCGTTACAAACATTTTGCTGTAAAAACAATAAAAAACCCGATAAGTTAAAAAAATTGAACAACAAAAAATTCGAGGGGCTCCGCCCGAGGACCCCCCCCCCCCCTTAATGAAAAAATTCCGCTATAAAAACCTGATCTTTGTGAAAATCCGAAATGGTCAACAAAACTGAAGTCGTGAAGGGATCCAGAATGATCTCAGGGGCGCTGACATTGTTTTTGAGGAATTTCAAAAATTCTTTGACAATCGATTGATCCATCGACGTGGCCTCGTAAATGTAGTAAAAAACGACGCCTTCGATTTCTTGCACTTGTTTTAAAGTCATCGAAAGGCACTCTGCAACATTTTGTCAATCGTCATTTTTTTCATTATTTACTCAATTCGGATATTTTTAGTTCTACTATGCAACAATCGTTCAACTAGTTTTATAAATTATGTCTAAAAATATTCATTTACAATTTTGGAAAACTTCAATTTTTTGTATACTGTTGAACTTCGAGCTTTATGGAAATGTTTCACCATTTTTTTTTCTTAAAATTGAAAAATAAGTTATTAACAATTGTAAACAAGGAAAAATGATGTTGATTTTTGAATTAACCGATTTCGCCATCATGAATAATTTCGAAAAATATTTATAACACATTTTGGAGAACTTTTTGTAAATGTTGGATTCGAGTTTTATGGAAATGTTTCACAATTTCTTTTACCTTAAAATTGCAAAATAAGTTATCAACAATTTAAAACAAGGAAAAATTATGTTGATGTGTTAATTAACCGATTTCGTCATCATGAATAATTTCGAAAAATATCTATAACACATTTTGGAGAACTTTTTGTAAATGTTAAATTCGCGTTTTATGGAAATGTCACAATTTTTTTTTACCTTAAAATTGAAAAACAACTTATATTAACATTGAAAACAAGAAAAAATCATGTTTATTTGTAAAATAACCGATTTCGTCGTAGCTTTCGCGTTTTTCGTTCTCCTCGACCAAAGTGTAATGTCGCATGAAATATTGTCGGAGCGACAGCAACAAATGTTTGAAATTTTGTTCGGCGGTGAGTTTCAAAAACTGGTGAATCAACGGCGGAATTTCTTCGATTTCCACTTCCAACATTTTGCTGCACAACGTTTTTATCATTTTGTTGTGTTCTTCTTTGTCCATCGATATTTCCCTGAAAAAAAAAAAAAAAAAATGTTATTATAAATAAATATCATACAAAATGTGCATTTTTTATTCATCCTAATTATAAACAGATTATGAATTTAATTTAATTTTTTCCGCTGTTTTCAAAATTCTAAAAACTGAATGGATTTAAGGAATTCAACAAATTCAATATTATTGAACAGTGTTCAAAAATACAGTTATACCTGAACATTTTGGATAGTGGGATTATGATATTTTTGTCGTAATCGTTGGTGAAAATCGATTTGAGAATTTCCGATTTGAATGCAGCTCCAGTAATTTCGTTTCCTCGGAAATACAGAATTTTTTTTTCCTGCAGAAGTTCGAGTAATGGAGGGAGTAAATCTTTCCAGCTGAAAAATGATGAAATAATTTTTTATGTCGTTGCTGAAAATCGAATCAAACTTTAAATTATAAAATAGTTCGTAAAAAAATTCTCAGTTGAAAAATTAAATTACAATTTTCCAAAATAACAAATTTAAAAATTGACATAAAAATAAAAAACTAAATAAACAAAATAATTCATCGTAATTGACATTCTAAAATTGTAGCAATAATCAAGGATTGATGTAAAATTTTAAAAAGTTGGAAATTATTAAACCAATTACGAGATCAAAAAAAAAAAACCTTCTCGATTCATCTTCCTCTTTTCTCATACTCGTCATACAAAAATCCACGAGTTTCAAAAGTTGCTCGGTCGAACAATTTTCCAAATCGCTAATTATTGTACCAACAATTCCCTGCAATTGCCCAGTGTTAATTTTTGCCGTTTGCAAAGTTTCCAGGGCTAACTGCATGATTTTTGTTTTTTTCTTCTGCTCGTTTTCGTCTTTTCCGAAGGCGCTCAAAAGCAGGCGCAAAAATTGCGAAGCTGCGTTTCTGCATATAACGCTTGGGATTTCTTTGCAGATCTGAAAATTTTTTACATTAAAAATAAATGATGCGAAAATGACTCAAGTTATTGAGAGTTCTTGATCATTTGAAAATTATTTAACATTTTGGTAAATTATAATAAATTCCCTGAAGTTTCTTGCAAAAAATTTTGAATAAATACGATTTACGATTTCAGAATGAAATTTTAAACAATTTTGTAATTTTAATTAATTTTACGATATTTTGAGGTTTTTAGAAATTGTTAATTTTCAATTATTTTGTAATTTTAATGAATTTTCGACAATTTTACAATTTCAATAATTTCTGAATTATCTCAAGATTTTCAAAGTATTGAAACAATTCGAGAGGAATAAGAAAATTGATCATTTTTTTTTTTTTTTTTGGAAAATAAATATTAAACTTGATGAAATTTTTCTGAATTGATAACAAAACTTTTTTACATTTTCAAACGACGATTTCCTTATCAGTTCTCGAGCTTCCTTTTCGTCCTTTTTGTCAACGTTTTTCAGCTTTTCGAAAAGCATGATGAACTTGAGGACTTTTTCTCGGCCAGTAAAATCTGAAAAAATAAAAAAAATTGTATATTCAATTTCTGCAACATTTTGAGATTTGATACATGATATTGATTTTTGAAAAATGTACCGATTCCATAAATATAAAGATTTATGTAAAAATTATTCGATTTATTTTCCTATTGAATTCACATAAAACTCATTATTTATTGTCAAGTTGAAGTATACATTGGTCAGATAATAAAGTATTATGAAAAATTCAAACAATAAATACTAAACATTTTCAATATTAACAAACATACTAAAAAAAGAAAAATAAAAAGGCGCATGCAGATGCAAAAAAGGTAATAAAATACGCAAGCAAACGAAAATAGTTGATTTTATCAACGGATTTTTTTGACAACAATCTGAAAAGAAACTGTTTACATTGCGCAACATAACCTTAAAATTCAACGAACTTCATTTCGCGAAATTCATGTGTTTTTTAATTTATTTTCTATTAAATGCAGAGAGAATTCGGTTAGAAACCTTAAAAATCGTTTTCTCGGTCAAATTTTGATGCAAACATAACAAGTTTTGATGGCCAACAACATTTTTTGTACAAATATGTACACCAATGTACACCAGGGTGCAGGAACTTCCATACGGGGGGTACTCACTCCCTATGCTCCTAATGTACACCGAAACGATCGACGCGCCCTCGCACTGTGTGCATGCACACGCAGGAACTAAAACGGGAACGGTAGGTCTCAGGAGGGAGTGAAGAGCGAGGGGGAGT
>JAPYZK010007813.1:0-11385 GCA_030522785.1 Platygaster equestris
ATCCGTTCTTTTATTTATCGTGCCTTTGACGTCTTCATTTCTTATCGAAATCGGCCTTACTCCTGCCAACGATCTTATAATATGGAGATGTGCACACTCTCTAGTGATTCTAGTTTTTTTGAACCTTTTCAAGAATTTTTATAAAAATTTCTATAAGGTCGGTTCTATAAAAGTTAAATAAAATTTGCATTTTTTATGAAGTGTTTATATCTCGGTTTTTATGAAAGTTTTATGGAAAAAATTTTGTGTATGAAACATTTATTTTTTTTCAATATTTTTAAAATTATGCAAAAATTTTCCTAACCTTTTTTGGATCATTTTTCTAATGTATATACTATTTTCATTAGTTTATGAAGCTCTAGCTCAAATTTCGTTTCGAAAGAAATTTGAAAATTTTTTGGAGACAGCGGGATTTGGAACTTGCGACCTCAAGAAATCCGATAGTCAACTTTCTTATCCATCAAATCTATGTCAATTTGGATACTTATTTTCAATTTCAGTTGAAGAATTTTCAAACCCGATAAAAACATGTTTTTACATTCACTATCTTAGTGATACTAGTTTTTATAAGAACCTTATACATTTTTATAAAAATTTTCATGAGGTCGGTTCTACAAAAGTTTTATAAAATGTGCATTTTTATCAAGTGTTTTTATGGAAGTTTTATAAGGAAAATTTTTTGTATAAACATTTTTCTTCAACATTTTTAAAATTATACAAAAATTGTCCTAAACTTTTTTGGATCATATCCGATAGTTAATTTTCTTGTCCATCAAATCTATGTCAATTTGAATACTTATTTTTCAATTTGAGTTGAAGAATTTTCAAATCCTATAAAAACATATGTTTTTATGTTTTATAATTTCTAAAAAACTAACATGATTTTCTATTCCCTTGTGTAATAAAATCTCATCAAATATTACTATCAGAGAAATTCCTTACATCAGGAAAGTTTTTTTTATAAAAATAAAGGTTTTATAAAAAAACTTGGAGGCTTTCAGTTGTTTTTATAACAAAAAAAAAAAAAAAAAAAAAGAAAAAAAATGAACATATTTTCAAAAAAAAAATTTTTTTATACAGTTTTTAACATACCACTTTATAAGAATCGAAAATTTTATACAATATTTCTACAAATATTTCTGAAATCGACATCGTAAAAAAAACGAATTATTATAAATAATTCACTGATTTTATAAAAATTTCGCCTGTTTCTATAAAAACTGCAATCACTAGGGAGATTTCTCCGTCGAATGACGTTCCAAAATTTTATTGACGTAACGAACATGCACGTGTATATATTTTGTAAAAAATGCATTTCTCAAGCGCATCGGCGACGTCGTGATGTAACGAATTCACGAGCGATTCCGAAACTCTGTTCCCCGTCCGTGGCTGCGAGGAATGCGAGGCGATGGATGTCGCGCGTCGATTTCCGACGCGGCTGACATTAATTTCTTTTATTCCGCGAACAACGCGTCGGCTGTACGTATTACAGAACGGAACACAATGCCACTCGCGAGCTATGCGAAGCCACTTTTCTATCGCCGTTTTGCACAACGATCGTGATTCTCGTTCTCACAGTGTAACATCGGCGCCGAAGAAACGCTTTTCGCGTAATTCTGCACTGAGAAAAATGTTTGTCAGTTTCGTTACGCCCAACTGAAAATTCAGTTGGATTGGTTATGACTGAAATTCTCAGTCCGGCTGACGAATATTTCAATTGCTCTTACTGAACGAAAAAGTTGGAGCCGATGAATAACTATTTCATTTATTACCTCTATAATGAATTTCTATTAGAACAAGTGTCAGTTCCAGTCAACACAACTTAAAATTTTCAGTGATAACACCCTCTTAACTGAGTTTTTCAGTTGGGCCGGTTCCAACTCAGATTTTCAGTTTGACTGACCGAATTTTCAGTGGTAAAGTGTTGTCAACGGAATTTTTCAGTTGGAACCAACGAAAATTTCCGTTGCTTCAACTTTTATCGTTTTCTGACTGAAAAAATGAAGTTGTACTGAATGACTCGATTTTTCTCAGTGTGCCTCTCACAAATCAGATAACGAACTAACTAGAGTGAACATTAAAGCTACAAGAATGAGAATTTGATATGAAGTAGGACTCTTGCACTATCTTTTGGAATTTTATTCAGGCCTCAGGGGTCAGGTGGCCAGGAAAAATGGAGATGAGGGAATTTTTCGACGTCGGGGAATTTCGAAAATTTGTTGAATACCAGGAAATTGTGGAGGAGATTTTTCAAAATGAGTATCATGAACATTTTTTGAATTTTTTAAAGTCTACCATTTGAGTGTTTTTTACAGTCTCAGGAATTTCGCAAATTTTTTTAAAGTTTGTAAGAACTCTCATCATTGTGAAGATTTCAACATTTTTCCCTTTATAACAATTTATTTTTTTGCTTATTGAGAAATTGTTAATTAATTGATTATTTTTAATGGTTTCGGTATTTTTGCGATTCCCATGTTCTTAACCCTCCAGAAATATTCAAATATTGAAGATTCAAGCAAAATAAAAAATTCAAGGAACCCTTCAAATATTAAAAATCAAATAAATTACAGAATTTGAAAGTTTTTATGAACTTCTAAGTATACATTAAGTGTTTATTTAAGTGTACATTCCAAAATCTATAGTAACTCTGGAAATAATTATTACTGTAAAATGTAAATGTATTAAAATGTATTAAAAGTCGAATGATAAAAATCATATAAATTACAGAATTTAAAAGATTTTATGAACTTTTAAGTATCCTTCAAGTGTTTCTTTAAGTGTACTTTCCAAAATCGATAATCACATCGGAAATAATTATTACTGTGATTGTATTTCATACAACCTCCTTAATTTTCTATTCAGCACTCACTGAAACTTGTCTAGCTTCATTTTATTCACTCGTTCGATACGACCAAACTCATTTTTCATGTGTTACATTTTTTTTCGTCGATCGAAAAGACGACGAAAATAGATTAAACTTTGCAGCGTTGGGGGCTTTTCGATTGACGCAAGAACATTTCGAAGTTGAGAGTTCAGCCACGTTCCTTGCGTGAGCGTCTGAGCTCGTAACCTAGCCATTTATTTTATGTAACACCAGTTCGGAGGAGAAAAGTCACGACTGGCTATTTCCGCTTTGAGCCTGTGACCATTTGAAGGTAGATGAAAGTCGGGTAAACCGTGCCGTTCGCCCGATACGGCGCATGATAAATTCACCGTGTTTTCTTGCCTCGCTCAAAACGCAACGATCGGCATTTCTTCGCAAATTTTCCTCGTCATTTTCACTATCGTCACACATTTTCGAAGGGATTTTCACACTCCTAATCGTTGGGCTAATTAAATTTGCATTCTTTCGAATTTTTAAATTCTTTCGATGCAAGGACGTAAGCAGAAATTTAGTTCTGAGGGGGCTAAGGTGATTTTTACTCGAAATTCATTCAACAAGTTTGAAAAGTGAAGTTTGATTGGGTAATTTAAAATTCCATGAATTCTCAGAATTTTCTGAATTTTCTGATCGTTTTCAAATCTCGGAAATTTTCAAAATTTTTAAAATTCTTTGAATTGTCAAAATTCTCGAGACTTTTGGAATTCTCGAAATACTCCAAACTGAAAATTCGCGAAATTGTGGAGAATCTTAATATGTTCAAATTGTCTAAATAATTCAAGTTTCTCAAAGTTTCAGAAATTCGTAAAATTTTCGGAATTTCAATAATTATCGAAGTATTTTAGATTTTCAGAATGTTGAAAACTTTTTTAAAGCTCTGAAATTATGAAAATTTTCGGAATTCTGAAAATGTTGATAATACCAAAAAGTTTGAAAATTTTGAAAATCCTCTAAACTCCAAAATTCATCAAAATAGTCAAAAATCTTGAAATATAATGAAAATGTTCCAACTAATCAAAAGTTTCACGAAATTTTAGAAATTCGTGAAATTTTACAAATTTCAGTATAATCGAAACTGCCTTAATTTTCAAGATTTTCAACACTTTTTTAAATCTCTGAAATTTCTAAAATTTTTGGAACTATAGTAAAAAATATACTAACAACTTCCGAAATTCTCTAAATTATTAAAAATCTTGAAATGTTGTAAATAACCAAGTTTCTCGAATTGTAAAGAATTCGTAAAATTTTAGTAATTTCAAGAATAATACAAATATTATTATTTCCAGAATTCTTGAAACTTTTACAAATCTCTGCAATTTACGAAAATTTTGAAATTCTTGAAGTTTTCATAATTTTTATAATTACATAAGTTTCCAATAATTTCCAAAACTCTTAAGATACTTCAATTTTTGAAAATTCGCAAAATTGTTGAAAATCTTGAAATGCTAAAAATGTCCCAAACTTATTAAGTTTCTTGTAATATTAATAATTCGTAAAATTTTCGTAATTTCAAAAATTATGCAATTATTATGCAGTTTTAGAATTTCAAAACTTTCTTACAACTTCGAAATTTCGAAAATTTTTTAAAATTTGAAATGTTCAAACTTCTAAAAATATCTGACATTCTCGAAATCCTCTATACTCTCAAAATTCCCAAAATTGCTGAAAATCTTGAAATGTTGAAAATGTTGAAAATAATCAAGTTTTTCGAAAATTTTGACTTGTGAATATCAGTATTTTTCAACTTTATTTTTGTTTGTTTGTTTTTTTTTTTTGTTTTTTGTTTTATATACTTTTTGACACTGTGCTAGATTTTTAAAATTTTCCAGAATTTCGGAGAGGGCTTCAGCCCCTCCGAAATTGGCTACGTGCTTGTTTCAACGTATAATTCCCAACATGTTTTGGCTTGGCATCAATTCTCCTCGTAATTAATGAACACGTACTCAAGAAAATGCGCTATTCTCCCACGACTTTTCCAGGCTATCAGAAAAATTTTTCCGATTTCCCCCCAATCAGTAGACACTGTTGTTCTGGTAAACGCGGCGTCGTTGATGTTTTGACAGATCGATTGATGGATGTGATAAAGTTAACAAGATCTATAAGAGGACTTGCTGAAAAGATAAGGCGCGCAGAATAATGGCCGACATTTTTTTTTCTCTCGTTACGCCGCTCAGCGAGAATTCCAATTGAACTTTGTCTACGTCCAAAGGATGAATCAAGAAATTCTAGTCTGCCGCTTAATGGAATTAAACACTTAATCCACTTGGTCGCTGGCGCAGATGCAGCTCCGAATGTATTTTCGAGTTTTTTGTTTGCGCAGCGTTTTTTTTTGCGATACCTCTGATTCGTCGAGAGATAACAGGGAAAAATTTTCAGGAATTTCGTTGTTGATGCTTTTCAAAACTTTTTAGGGTATATTCACAATGATAGGAACCTGCATTTTTTTCAAATTTTAAACTTTGTCGAGAACTTTGGAGAGTATTCGAGACCTGACTTTGGCTTTTTGAAAAAAATAGGGAAAAATTTCACAGCATTCAGTTATCTATGAAACACGTTCGAAATGCGAAAATACTGTATTAGAAAGTTTCCATGGCGTACGATCAGGGGCGGACGCAGAAAAAATTTTTAAGAGGGGTTTACAATTTTTAATATTTTTGAATTTCTCGTAATTTTCAAAATTTCTGAATTGTGTCATGTTCTCGGTGTTTTTCAAATTTTGATTTCGAAATTCTCAACACTTACAAAATCTTTGTACATTTTCGGATTTTTTTTTGAACACTCAAACCTTTGAATATAAGAAATGTTTAGAATTCTAAAAATGTTAGAACTTCTCTGAGTTTTCAAAAATTTTATAATTTTTGACATATTTGGACTGCACCAAATTTTACGAATTCTCAAAATTTTCAGAATGCTCAAATTTTTTAGGTTTCTCAGATTCTTTGAGAAATTAAAAATTTTCTGGAATTTTCAAAAATTTCGAAATTACTATAATTTTTGAAAATCGTTGGAATTTCTGAATTCTCAATTTTTGAGATATTCGCAAGTTTTCAGGAGTTACAAAAGTTTGATAATTTTTCGAGACTTTCGTTATCTTCAAAATTTCCAAAATTTTCAATTTTTACGAATTAATTGAACGTTCGAAAATTGAAGAAATTTCTAGAATTATAAAAATTATAAAAATTTCTAGAATTATAAAAAATTTGTAAAGTCTGAATTTTCAAAAACTTCACAATTTTTGATATTTTCAGACTAATCAGAATTTTCACAATTTTGTCAAAAATTGTCATTTTGAAGTACCTAATTTTCTAAATTCATCTATAGTTTTACAAAAATTTGAAAGTTTGAAATGTTGAATCTCTAAGATTTCAAGGCACACATTTTTCCACTTTGAATTTCTAATCATTTTAATTACAAAAACAATATTTAAATTTCGGGAGGGGTTTCAATCCCCGAAACCCCTCTGCGTTCGCCACTGCGTACGATGAAAGAAATGACGGAAAAAACGTCGCAATTATTCAACGTACGACGTTATACTTGAGTCGCTTCGAAAAGCATGCAACGCGTGGGCGAAGACGAAAAAGCCCCGCGGTATGAAATCAATTTGAACGCCGGGACGTGCCGGTGATTTGCGAGCGGCTCAAACGAAATCTCATCGCTTCTCTAGTTTCACTTTCACCGCGAATTCCTGGCGATGGCATGGCGCGTTGCAGGGGCGGAGGTCGTCTCACCACAAAACATTACTATTGAACGCTGCCAATTGTTTCGCAAATTCCGTCGCGCGACGAATTGCGCTCCTGTCTACAAATTGCGGTTCCCTAGTGATTGTAGTTTTTATAAAAACAGGCAGAATTGTTAGGAAATCAGTGAATTATTTATAAAAATTCGTTTTTTTATAAGGTCGATTTTATGGAAGTTATATAAAATTTGCGATTTTTATAATGTGCTTTCATACAAACTTTATACAAAAAATTTTTTTCATAAAATTTGTCAAAATTTTTGTACAATTCATCTGTTTTTTTTTTTATAAAAACAATTGAAAGCCTCCAAATTTTCTTACAAAACGAAAAAAGATACGATTTTATAGGATTTGAAAATTCTTCAACTGAAATTGCAAATAAGCATCCAAATTGAAATAGATTTGATGGACAAGAAAGTTGACTATCGGATTTCTGATGGCAATGGTCGCAAGTTCAAATCCCGCTGCCTCCAAAAAATTTTCAAATTTCTTTCGAAACGAAATTTGAGCTAGCGCCCTCAGCAACTGATGAAAAATTGGTATATACATTAGCAAAATGATCCAAAAAAGGTGAAAAAATTTTTGCATATTTTTAAAAATTTTTTATAAAAAATTTTTTTTTGATGAAACTTTTATAAAACCACTGTATGAAAAATGCAAATTTGATAAAACTTCTATAAAACCGACCTTGTAAAAATTGTAATAACAATTTTTTATAAGATTCTTATAAAAACCAGAATCACTAGGGTTTTTCATAGGGTTGCGTATTGGGGGGGGGGGGGGGGGGGGGGTAGACGGTAGGAGCGACGTGTCGCCGGGATATGGTGTTTTTATTTGTCGGTCTAATTAACATCGTATTCGAGCGGACGTCAATGCGAAGGCCGCACCTTCGCGGATCGCGACCGATCTCGGACGGGGCTTCAATTATTATTTGGCGGTCGGCTCCTTGCTTTCTTGCCTTGGCATTCCAGCACGCACCTCTGCCGTGAAACGGAAAAAGGTCATAACTTGATTGAAATTGAAGCTGAATAAGATAACGATTTTACAACAGCTTCGAATTTGGACGTTTGGAATGCCACACTCTATTGAGTTTGATCGGCTTCGTTGGACTGATTCGGTGGAAAATTGGAGAAAGTATCGGATTTTACGAAATTCGAGAAGAAAATTTGATTGTTGCAATCGGAGTATTTGGAAATTCTGGATGCATACTCGATCTTTTGAAAATTTTCAAATTCTAACAATGATTCTAGTTTTTATAAAAAAAAAACCTTGTAAAAAATTGTTATCAAAATTTGTATGTCAGTTTTAAAGTTTTATAAAATTTGCATTTGATATAAAGTGGTTTTATAAAAGTTTGAAAAAAATTTTTTTTATAAAAATTTGTTTTCAACATCTTTGAAAATATGCAAAAATTTTTCCAACTTTGGATCATTTTGCTAATGTATTAATCATTTTTATCAGTTTATGAGGCTCTAGTTCAAATTCCGTTTCGAAAGAAATTTAAAAATTTTTTGGAGGCAGCGGGATTTGAACTTGCGATCTTTGCATCAGAAATCCGATTGTCAACTTTCTTGTCTATCAAATCTATGGCAATTTGGATGCTTATTTTCAATTTGAGTTTAAGAATTTTTGAATCCTGTAAAATCACGTTTTTACGTTCTGTAATTGCTTAAAAACGTTACGAACATGATTTTCAATTCCCTTGTGTAATAAAAACGTGTCAAATATTACTATAAGAGGAATTCCTTATATCAGAAAAGTTTTTTCTATAAAAATATAAACCTTATCAAAATCGCGAAGTTTTTATAAAAATGAAGGTTTTATAAGAAAATTTGGAGGCTTACAATTGTTTTTATAAAAGAACAGGTGAATTGTATGAAAATTTTGACTGATTTCATTAAAACAATTTTTTTATCAAGTTTTTAGAAAACCACTTTATAAAAATCAAAAATTTTATATAACTTTCATACAATCAACCTTGAAAAACGAATTTTTATAAATAATTCGCTGATTTTATAAGAATTTTGCCTGTTTTTATAAAAACTACAATCACTAAGGAAGATTCCAAATTTCGAGAGATTCTGAATTCAAATCTATACTTAGTTATTAAGATACGAAAACAAAAAAAAACTTCCCGTTAAAATGGAGAATTCAAAAATCACCTCCACGGTAATTTTCCATTTTCCAACGAATGTAGAACTCGCGAATTTTTTGTCCCCGATCGAAAGCCCGGGCTATTTATTTGCCAAGTGACAAAACGGATGAGCTATTTTTGAGCGATCCCGGAATGCGGCGTTGCCTCATTTCGATCGAACGCTCCGAGGAGTGCTTTTAAAAAAATCAGCCCTGACAGTTTAGTATGATTTATGCGTCTTGTAAAAAACACAATATTTCGTCGCCATTAACGTATGCAAATTACGGGACGAGATCATTTCGAAGGCTCGTACTCCGAAGCAAATTGAGAATCTGAAACAGAAAAAGTCTGCAATTACTACTGATGATGGATATTAACGAAATCGATATTATTTTATTCTGAAAACGATTCATTTCTTGTACAATGAATTTCTTGTACAGATTATCGACGATCAAATTTAATAATTAATTAAAATTGATCTTAATAAATAGGAATCTGCCATTTTCTCGCGGGGTCGTTTGAATGAAACAACCCCCGCGTTAATTGTTGGGCAATGAGTTGGACGAAAATTGGTAAAAACGAAAAATCCTTGTGGAATAATATAATCAAGACCTTAGTAAATTTGATCCTTATAAGAATTCATAAAATCCTGATAAAATTTTGGAAAGTCCTTATAAACTACACATTTCTTATAAGTTGACCTTATAAAACCCTCATAAAAAAACTAAAATTTACAAGATGACCTTATAAAATCCTTTTAAGAAATTTTCACCTTTATAGGGTGACATTATGAAATTTTTATAAGGATTTCCAACCTTATACGGTTCCCTAGTGATTGTAGTTTTTATGAAAACAGGCAACATTTTTATAAAATCGGTAAATTATTTATGAAAATTCGTTTTTTTATAAGGTCGATTTTATATAAGTTAAACTATATTTTATATAAGATATATTTTATATATTTTATATAAGATTTTATATAAGAAAACTAGAATCACTAGGGTTACCTTATAAGCCTACCTTAAAAGATTTCATAAGGTCATCTTATAAGGCTAAGAATTTTTTATAAGGATTTTATAAGGTCACCCTATAAGTTTTAGATTTTTCATAAGGGTTTGATAAGGACAACTTATAAGAAATGTACCGTTTATAAGGATTTTCCAAAATTTTATAAGGATTTTATGAATTTCTATAATGATCAGAGTTTCTAAGGGAAGCCGAAGGGAATTTTTGGGAACACTTCGAGTTCCTCCTCGACCATTTCACAGTTCGTAAGCGAAGGAGAATGCCTCACTCCCGGAAATGAATAATTCGACTTCCGGCAGCTTCGCATTCCGTCCCGGCAAAAGAATATACTCGTTTCTTTCTCTCGAAAATATTCTCGGATCGCCAAGAGCATGAAATCCCAATTTCCCTCCCGACAAGGAAAGAACAGTCGTTTCTGAATAATTTCCATTATTCAGAGTTGAATTTGTGTTCCATATTCTTGAATTTACAAACTTTTTTGTTGACCAATTTGAATGTCTACTTTTTCGAGATTAAATTGGTAATGAAATTCTGAAAATGCAGAATAATCATAATCAGCCTAGTGAATTCGTATGGTTTCTGAAAAATGCATGTATACATTTTAAATAAGAATTTCAAAAGCTCGAAACTTTTGAACACTGTGAAATTTGTGACAAGTATTAATGAAAAACTTTTGTGAAATAAATAGTCGTAAAATTCTAACACATTTCACAAAATAATTTTCACCCTGACCAGGTGGCTACGAATTTAAGGGTGAAAATAATCACTCCGTGTAGTACGTCGCCTCAAGAATTGCTTTCTTTCTTTCTCGCTCGCACGCAAGTTTTTTCAAATACCCACACATCGGCCTTAAGTGGAGCCGAGGTTACACTAATAACAACAACGAGCGCGCAACTCGTACATTAGCCGACAGCGACGAATGATGAATCGATCGATAAATTTGCAAATGAATAAATAACGACCGTTAGTACCGCGGGAACAATATACGCTATCGTAAACGACGACGATATTATTTCAAGCGAGATTTACCGCGGTGCGTTTGAAAAATGTTTCGCGCCCAACGCGAGATGATGGAATGGGAGGAAAAGGGGGAGGGTGGTTGGAAATTATGAAACGCGTTCAGATATTTAATTGCCAGGACTGTAAACGCGCTTTTATCTCTTTGTTGCAGATTTACGAAGCCCCAGACCTTCGCAGACTGCATCGGTAACGAGCTTCCCCTCGGTTGGGAGGAGGCCTATGATAAGCACGTGGGCGCTTACTACATCAATCATGTCAGTCGTAAGTAGTCTCTTTTTTTCGTGGTTTTTCTGCATTTTTTAAATACAGTTTTCAGGTTTTTCCAACACTCGCGAATGTGTTTCGCGAGGAAAAGGAAATTTTGAAAAGTTAATGGAAATTTGAATATTTAACAATTTGTGTGGATGGATTGGTGATGGAAAAATATTGATCCGCAAATCCTGAAATAGATGTTAAAATTTCATGCATGATGAAAAAGTTGTCATGAACTTTATAAAATTTTCTAATTTATAATTGTGAAAAAAATTTTCAGTGATCCATGTAATTATAAAAATCATGTTCGTACTCACACTGGAGGAAAACCCTTCC
>JAPYZK010007817.1:0-13025 GCA_030522785.1 Platygaster equestris
GAATGTTAGAACTTTTGAAAGTTTTGGAGCTTTGGCAATTTTGCAAGTACTGGAAGTTCTGAGTTTTGAAAAATTATGAATTTTTGAAGGTTTCGGAGATTTTCGATGTTCTAAAATTTTAAAGACTTGAGAATTTCAGTGAATTTTGAAGTTTTATAGCTTCGAAGATTCGAAAAATTTGATGTGCCGAAGTTTATGAAATATTGTACATTTCGAAGTTCTTGAGATTTTGGGATTTGGAATTTGAAAAGTTTAGAAGAATTTTGAAGTTTTGGAGAATTTCGAAAAATTGTAAACTTTTAAGCTTGTTTAGTTTTGGGTTTCGAAAAATTATGAAATTTTGAAAATTTCGGAAATTTTAAAATTCCTGAAATTTTCAAAATTCAAGAATTTTGAAGAATATCAAAGTTCTATAGCTTCTTAGCTGCGAAAATTTTAGATGTATCGAAGTTTTGAAAATATTGTATATTTCGAAGTTCTAGAGATTTTGGGATTTGGAATTTGAAAAGGTTAGAAGAATTTTGACGTTTTGGAGAATTTCGAAAAATTGTAAACTTCTGAGCTTGTTCAGGTTTGGTTTCAAAAAATGATGGAATTTTAAAAATTTCGAAAATTTTAAAATCCCTGAAATGTTTGAAATTCAAGAATTTTGAAGAATTTCAAAGTTCTATAATAGCTTCGAAGTTGCGAAAATTTCGGATGTATCGAAGTTTTAGAAATACTGAATATTTTGAAATTTTAGAGATTTAGAAACTTGGAATTTGGAAAGTTCAGAAGAATTTCCAAATTTTAGAGAATTTCAAGAATTTATAAACTTTTAAGCTGGTTAAAATTTTAAATTCTGCAAGTTTCGGAAGTTTCAAATAATTTCGGAGTTCAGACAAGAATATATAAACTTTTGAGCTGGTTAAATTTCTAAATTCTGCAAGTTTCAGAAGTTTCAAATAATTTCGAAGTTCAGAAAAGCTGAATTTTTCCAAGTTTTGATGCAAATTTTGATAACTTTCAAAGTTTTCAAGCTTTTTCACCATTTTAATATTCCGGGATTTTTTAGTTCCAGAAATTTGTTCAAGTTTCAAATTTCCAAATAATTATGAATTTATAAATCTTTAGAGTTTTGACAATAAATTATATTAAAGTTTCGAAATTTCGATTTATTTCGATTTATCTTCGAAATTATCTCAGTGCTCCCTATTCTACAACACTCGAAAATACCCAAATTTATTCCCATCCGTCCCTCAACATCGCGTTTAATGAGACGATCGAGTAATTCGCGATCTGTCTCTAAGTAACCTACTAAACCATTAATGACGCCAAGCACATAATGCGATTGACGATCCACATGCGTATTCATGAGTGATTTACGTCCCGATGAATGAGAGGATTGACTTAAAAAACCGCTACCCGACAATGCACCGGTTTATTTTCATAATACACCGCGCGACCGTCGATTTCGCGATTGAAAAACGTAGCGTTGGCTGTTGCAAATTGCATGATTCACGGCGCCGAGAAAAAAAGGAGATCCAATGTCCTCAAGTGCAATTAAATGAAAAAAAAAAGGATAATTCAAGTGCGAATCCTTTTGATCGCATTCGACCTCGTTACAGTTTTTATAGATCGATTGTTTCGGAATCGAGGCTGAATTATTGCAGTGTTTTGAAAGGTTCGTCAAATATTATTTTGGATTATTATTTACCAAAGAGATGTTGCGTTTTATGATTTTCTAATTTCATGACATTTCCGGGTTTTCCAGGAGTTGGGTCATTTTTTCAGGTCGAATCATTGATGTTTTACTTGAAAAACTACTTAAACTTTAGAACTTTGAAATTCGTGAAAAAACTTCAAAATTTTCGTAATTTACAGAACTTTTAAAATTACGAAACAAGCAAATTTCTGAACTAGAAAATTTCCGAAACTTCCTAAAATTCAGCATTTCATAATTTTTCGAAGCATCAAAATTCCACAACTTCATAAACTTGAAATTTGTTGTAACTTTAGAACATTCGTAATCAATAGAACTTTACAAATTCCAAAATACAACAATTTCGGCACAAAAAAATTCTTAAAAATTCCAAAATTCTTAAAAATTATCAAAAACTTCAAAATTTTATAAAATTAAGAACTTAAAAATTTTCCAAAACTGCAAAATGCCGCAACTTCCAAATTTTCTATAGCCGAAAAAAACTTCACAATTCGAAAACTTTGACACTATCGTAATTTACAAAACTTCCTAGATTCCAAAACATGCAAATTTATCAAACTTCAAAATAATTGAAAACTTGGGAATTCATCGAAATTCGTAAAAGCTCCAAAATCTTCAAATTACAAAAATTTCTAAACTTTTTCGCTTCAAAATTTATAAACTCTATAAAACTTTGAAACTTCCTACATTTTTAATAAATGTTATACATAGTTCAAAATTTCCGACACTCCACAACTTTTTAATTCCATAACTGTTAAAAACTTAAAAATTCTTCAACATCCTAAATAACTCCCAAATTCCCAAACTTTCGAACTCTTCGAAACCTCCATCATAATTCTACAAACTTCCAGAACTTCAAAATTTCGAAAACTTCAAAATTTCTCAACTTCATAACTTCTTAACTTCGAAATACTTAAAAATTTTAACATTCATGCAAATTCGTCAAAACTCAAAAATCCCGAAACTTCAAAGATTTAGAAACTTTCAAGCTTTCACATCCTATTTTCCCTGACAGTTCCAGGTTTCCCAGGTGCACAAAAACCATAATATTGTTATTCATCCATCATTTTCGATCTCTATCAACCGCTCAAAACGCACGCGTTTCCATATGCCACCAAAGCATATTTTCCCCGACCGCGGAAAATCGGGAAAACTCATGTACTTCCACTCGAAATTTAGTAAAATACTAGGAATAACCCAAAAGGGGAAAATCGCCGCACTAATGTCGGAAAGTGCGGGCGTATATTTAGGCCATGGCGGCGTAGTTTCGTTCCCATTAATTTTCACGTGCTCGTCTGGCCGAGCACTGCCGGTCTTTGCTCGGCATTAATGTCCGAAATAGACTCGGATATTTATAATCGAAGATCGAGTTTCGTCAGATTGTCGTCTCGTAATTGCTCGCGCCTGAGAGATATTTTTCGCTGTTATAAATACGCGACTTTTCCGTTCGGCGTTCAACTTCCCAATTCCTCGCCGTACAACGAAATACTTCCTTCACTGACATTTTGATAGAAAATGAAGTATAAAAATTGTCCGATTGTCATGATTTTCACTCGAACACTAGATTTTTTGAATTCTAAATTGCCAAATTTCCGAGTTCTAAACATCTCGATCTTCGAATTCAGTGAGAAAAGTTCGAAATTCGATAATTCATCTTGAAATTCACTATTCTACTAATCAAATTTTTTGATTATTTTTCGATTTTCGAATTTGGATTTCAAACTCCAAATTTTGGAAAATCTTTTTCATTGCCATATTATTTTCTCTACTTTTACCATTTTCCACAATTTTAGATCGAAGTGATGATTTTTTGGACGAGCCTATCTGGTCACCCTAAATGAATGAGTTTTTTCTGACATTTTCGTGGAAAATGATGTATAAAAATTTCCCGATTTTCACTCAAACACTAGATTATTTATTCTAAATTGTCAAATTTTTAAATTCTGAACATCTTGATTTTTGAATTTGGTGAAAAAATTTCGAAATTGAATTATTTATTCATCTTCAAATTAACGTATTCTAATACTCGAATCTTCGGATTTTTCAATTTTCGAATTAGTATTCCAAACTCCAAATTTTCAAAAATCTTTTCGATTCTCCTTTTTTCCTACTTTTACTATTTTTTACAATTTTAGATCGAACTGTCGATTTTTAAAACAAGCTTATCTAGTCACCACAATTCAACCCTAGTGATTGTAGTTTTTATAAAAACAGGCAAAATTTTTATAAAATCAGTGAATTATTTATAGAAATTTATTGTTTTACAAGTCGATTTTATAAAAGTTACATAAAATTTTCGATTTTTATAAAATGTTCTTATAAAAACTTAATAAAAAAAATTTATTGATAAAATGTGTCAGAATTTTCATACAATTCAACTTTTTTTTTTTTTTTTCTTATAAAAGCAATTGAAAGCCTCCAAATGTTCTTATGAAACCTTTATTTTTATATAAAAACTTCGCTCTTCGTATAAAAAGTTTCATATATTTATAAAAAAAACTTTCCAAATGTAAGGAATTTCTCTTATAGTAATTTTTGATACGTTTTTATTACACAAGGGAATAGAAAATCATGTTCGCAACGTTTTTTAGTAATTACCAAACGTAAAAGCGTATGATTTTATAAGGTTTGAAAATTCTTCAACTCAAATTGAAAACAAGCTTCCAAATTGACATAGATTTGATGGACAAGAAAGTTGACTATCGGATTTCTGATGCAAAGGTCGCAATTTCAAATCCCGCTGTCTCAAACAAATTTTTAAACTTCTATCGAAACGAAATTTGAACGAGAACCCTATAAACTGATGGAAAATGGTATAGACATTAGCAGAATGATTCAAAAACGTTTAGAAAAATTGTTGCATATTTTTAAAAATGATGAACACAAAATTTTTATACAAAAATTTTTTATATAAAACTTTTATAAAACCACTTCATAAAAAATGCAAATTTTAAAGGTTTTTATCGAAACTAGAATCACTAGGGAATGAGTTTTTTCCCCATCCCTATCTAAAATAGTGAAATAATATCCCCTAGAGTTGATGCAAATCAAGTTGACATTGTTCGTGGTGCACTAGCATTTTAGAAGAGGCGTGTAAAAGGATCCGCGCAAATCGAGCAAACAATTTCGAAGGCACGCGCTGCTAACGACTCGTACAAACATAGTAGCACCGTTGTGCAAACACTGCCAGATATCCGCGGTGTTCGAACGCTTCGAAATGAAACGATTTATGGGGCGTAATTGTCACGCGACGCCATAAATAATGGCGATGACGCGAGGGAAGCTGCGAAGTCACGAAATCATCGCAACGATCTTTGCTTTCAGTACGATCTGATAATGTCATTTCAGCCAGGGATTTTTTTTCCTCCTCGCAACTTATAAATACGCGAGAAGAGAAAACTCTGGTTATGAAAGCACTTTTGGAGAGTAAAGAATTTTTGGATTGTTCTTGTACATGTATTGAAATATCGAACAAAATACATAATTTTTCTCGAAGTTTTAAAGTTTTTTTCAAATTGGTTCAACATAATATTCTAAAATTAGAATTCTGGCGAATTTTGAAAATTTTCAAATCTTGATGAACATTGGAATTTATGGCTATGAAAGCACTTTTGAAGTAATTAAAACTGTCAGAATTCGAGCGATTTTGAATATATATTCCGAAAAAGAAATTTTTGGGTGGTTCGATTTTTCAAAATATCAAACAAAATCCAGAATCTTTCTCGAATTTTCCAAGTTTTTTCTAAATTGGTTCAACATAATATTCTGAAATTAGAATTTTGGCGAATTTTGAAAATTTTAAAATCTTGATAATAATTTATGAATTAAAATCGATTATAATTATAAAATCACGAAGTATCGAAAATTGGGATTTCTGGCTATGAAAGCACTTTTGAAGTAATCAAAAGTGTCGAAATTCGAGCAATTTTTAAAATATTCCAGAAAAAATATGTTAGAAATTATTGGATCTTTTCTGTCTATTTTTCGAAGTATAGAATTTTTCTCGAATTTTCATGTTTTTTTTTTTTTTTTTTTTTTTTTTTTTTTTTTTTTTTTTTTTTTTTTTTTTTTTTTTTTTTTTTTTTTTTTTTTTTTTTTTTTTTTTTATTTTTTTACCAAACACAATCGTGATTACTTGACAATTCTTAAAGAATCGAAAATTAGGATTTCTGGCTATACATGAAAGCACTTTTGGAGTAATAAAAACTGTCGGAATTCGAGCAATTTTGAAAATATTCCGAAAAAGAAATTTTATAAACTTTTTAATTGTTCAATTTTTCAAAATATCGAACCGAATACATAATTTTTCTCGAATTTTTAAAACTTCTTCGAAATTGGTTTAACGTATTCTAAAATTCAAATTCTGGCAAACTGTGGAAATTTTCAAATCTTGATACAAATTCATCAATGAAAATCGTGAATACTCAAAAATTCTCAAAATAAAAAAATTGGGATTCTATAAATCTAGGAATTTTTCGCCACATTTCCATAGTTTTTTTCTGCTGACTTTCAGAAATCTATGACAAGAAAAAAATTTCTTATTTTCTCGTCTGCAAATGTTTGCATTTGAAATGAAAAGAAAACAAGAAAAAATCGTCCGATTTCAAGATCGGAACCAGGTTGCCCGCGGAGGCGTTGTTTCCTTGCTCGGAGAAATTATTTATACGCCAACGGAGAGAGTTTACGTAGAAACGTTTATTCGCGGCCGTCAAAGTGACTCACGAGCCGCGAAATTTTCGCGGATGCTCTCCTTTGCGCACAGGCCGAATATTATTTTCATCCACCGGAACAAAACGCACCTATGTATTATTATGAAAAAAAGAAATCCAACATTTTCGACGATTTTTTTCGACTTGTTGATTTTTCAACTTAAAAATTAAAATTTTCATTTCTGATTCGTCTGATGAGAATTCGGGAAATATAAAATTCGTAGAATATTTGTATTTTTATTGATCAGAAATTTAAAAGCTGGTTAATTCACATAATTTCAATGAAATCCATATTATACTCGGATTTTTTTAATTTGGATGGAAAATTTTCTGTTTTCTAGAATTTCTGTATTAGTTATGCAGTTTTTGAATTCAAAAATTCGAATTTTTGGGTTTTCATAATTTTTGATTCATCTGATGGATTCAAATTCTTGAATTTGATACTTTTCGAATTTCTATGTGAATAAAAATTATCTCCTTTAATTTTCGGTTTTTTCCGAATTCGGATGAGTTTTATAATTTTTGAATTTCTCGTACAGAATGTTTCGAAACCTCGAAATTGAAGATTTTAGAGTTTACATTACGGTAAATATTTTCATCTCAATTATTCACTTGAAATTTCCAAGTTCCGGATCTCCAAATTCTCGTATTTAATAAAATCAAAAATTTTCGAGTAACCTGAACCTACGATTAACTATTCCAAATTTATGAATTAAAAACACTGAAAAATTAATCATTAATCGCTATATACGATCTATTTTTTCAATATTCCTACATGTTTCGAATTAAAGTGCATTTTAATCAAAAAATTTTTCAAAACTCTCCCTCGGAATAAAAATTTATTTTCAATTAATCGTGACCATTTATCAAGCTCTAAAATTGGAATTCTTAAAAAAATCGATACTCCTCAACATTCAATAATTCAAGACACCCATGTCAAAAAATGAATAAATCAAATAAATGCCCACAAAAAACTATTACGAATGCAGCAAAAACCGGTGACAAAATCCCTTCAAGAAATAATGACAATAAAAACATCTATCGCCGTAAAAAGTCAAAATTGCTCAAAACACAAAAAAATCTCAAAAACACTCAGCACGCCAAAAAACACGAAAAACCTTCACCTACAAAAAAATCTCGCCACGCCCATCAGGACACCTCGAATTACGAATTAATTTTCAGCAAATTCATCACAACTAAGTAATAATTTCGCGATTATACTTGTATTTACCCCACATTTATATGCATTATTTATAATCTTATCGCCCGTTTTCGCAAGACTCGCGTGATCGGTGTTGTTCGAGAGACGCTAGAAAATCGCCGCGTTTTCCGCCGCGGCTTCATGAATATTTGAGATTATGCAGGAGAACGACTCGGAGCGTAACGGCGCAACGCAGAAGCGTAATGTCCCGAGTGCCCTTAGCATAATTACGCCCGAAAGCAATTAACTCGGCTGAATTTCACGTTCGACAATTCGTTTCCACGATCATCGCGAGCTGATAATCTCGATCCCGCGCTTTCCGGGGGCTATTTAACTCACTGAATACGATTTTTTTCCGAGCTAATGTATGTGCCAGTGATTGATCTCTTGGTAGAATAAATTTAAAGGTACGAGCTTTTTCGAAAATTAACATGACAATTAAAATTTTGCATCATATAATGATAATAATAATTACTCCGAGCTAACTTTGAAAACATAGAGTATTAAAAACAATTTTCAATTTTTAATTTATCGCTCAGTTGTCAAAAAATGAAACTTGAAATTCATTGAAATCGTTTTCCCAGCCAATTTGGTTTTTGATCGTTTTTAGGAGAAAAAATCGAATTGGCTCGGAAAATGATTGAAATGATTTTCAATTTTTGATACTGTATTTATACTACAAGTTCAATAATCGCGCTTTTTCAACGTGTACATATGAATTTTTTTATATAATTCTAAAAAACAGTAATTTTTTCCAATGTTTTGGGTGTCAAATGAATGAATGATCAATTTTCTCACGAGTGGAAAATGGACAGTTATTTATCCACCAGTGAAAAAATAATATTGTTTTTACTCTTTTTTCGATGAGTGGGAAAAATGTGTTCTTTTAGCACAAGTGGAAAAATCGGGCACTTTTTAAACGCAAAAAAATGGCATTTTTACGAGAATATTATTAAGAAAGAATATTTTCTGAAGACTGAATTGCATTGTCGAACAGCAAGATGAAAATTTCCATAATTTCTTGAATATTCTGAATATTCTTTGCACGATTTATCTTAATGAGAAAACAAACACTTTGAAAATTAATTAAACTGAGTCAATATTCGAAGTCACGTTCGATCTTCCGAGTCTGTTTTTACATGAAAATGGGTTTTTCCAGGCGTGAGTTCCCGACTGTTTATCGGAAAAAATTGAAAATTTTCGAATTTCAAACTTGTTCATTTTCCAGTACGATTCAAATTATGCTAATATTCAACTATTCACGTGCAGAAATTTTAAAATTGAAATTCTAGCTATATCATTTTACAATTGTGAAGATCAGTCTCGTAATTTTTCGAAATCTCGAGCTCAAATTGAAGAATCTTCAAAACGAAAAATTTTCAGCATTGAAAATTTTCAATCTAGAAGCTCAAAATCTCAAAATTCCAAAACTAGAATCTAAAATTTCGAAATTTGACCCATACACTAAGGTTTTAACAAACAAAAAATTCGAAACTCGAATCCTGAAAATTTTAGTTTACAGTTGTGAAAGTCCAGTTCCGTAATTTTCAAAAATCTCGGACTCGAATTCAAGAATCTTTGTAATTAAAAATTATTGGAGTGGACAATTTTCAATCCAGAAGCTGAAAATACGAAAATTCTGACATTTGCATCGAAACTTAAAAAATTCACACATCGAATTTTGATAAAAACATTCGAAACTCAAATTCTGCAAATTTTTATTTCACAGTTAAAAAAGTTAAGTTTCGTAATTTTCGAAACTCAACCCCAAATTCAAGAATCTATGGAACTCAAAAATTTAAGCGCTTGAAAATTTTTAATCCGTAAACTAAGCATCTGAAAATTCTAAAATGAAATTGAAAAATTATGCAATTACTTCGAATTTTCGATAAGGAAATTCAAAATTCAAACTGCAAAAATGTTATTTAATAATTTAAGTTCAATCTCGTAATTTTTCAAAATCTCCAACTCAAATTCGAAAATCATAGAAACCCACGAATTTTAGTGTTAAAATTTTCCAATTCATACGCTCAACATCGGAAAATTGGATTTTCCGATCGAAAAATTGCATTTCGAAAATTTCATTTTACAACTGAAAAAGTCCGGTCTCGTAATTTTTCAAAATCTTCTATTTGAAATCAAGAATTTTCGGAATGAAAAATTTCAATGGTAAAAATTTCCAACATAAAAGCTTTACGTCTCATAATTTCAAAAATGAAACCTGAAATTCTAAAATTTTCACAAATCGAATTTTCGACGAGAAAATCCGAAACTCGAATTCTAAAAATTTCAATCCACAATCAAAAAATTCGGATGACACAATTTTTCAAAATCTCCAACTCGAATTCAAAAATCTCCAAAACCGAAAAATTTAGACAGTAAAAACATTGAATCCAAAAGTTCAACATCAAAAAATCCCAAAACCAAAATCGAAAATAAAAAAATCAACACCCACCAAATTACAAAAAAAAAATAAATAAATAAATAAAAAACTCAAATTCTGAAAATTACATTTCCCAATCCAAAAATCGCCAGTCTCGTATTTTTTTAAAAATCTCAGCGTCAAAGAAACATCTGATCCAGAAGCTCAACACCCAAGGACGTAACCAGAAATTTCGTTCGGGGGGGGGGGGGGGGGGGGGCTTTCCTAAATCTCCCACATTTTAAAAAGTGTTAAAAATCTCTGGAATTTTCAAAATCCTCCGAACTTTGAAATTCATCAAAATGGTCGAAAATCTTAAAATACATTAAAAATGTTCCAACTAAAGTTTTTCGAAATTTTAGAAATTCGTAAAACTTTGAAAATTTTGAGAATTCCGAAAACTGCCGTAATTCTCAAGATTTTCGAAACTTGAATCTCTGAAATTTCTATAATTTTTTCAATTCTGAAAATCATCAAAATGTTGAAAACTTTCGAAATTCTCTAAATTGTTGAAAATCTTGAAATGTTACGAATTATTATCAAATTTCTCGAAATGTGAAGAATTCATAAAATTATCGTCATTTCAAGAATTATGAAAATATTGTGAATTTTCAGAATTTTTGGAACATTTACAAATCTTTGAAATTTACCCAAATTTCGAAATTCTCGAACTTTTCAAAACTCCAACAACTTCCAAAATCCTCAAACTACTTCAAACATTAAGAATTCTCAAAATTGTTAAAAATCTTGGAATTTAAAAAATATTCCCAATTATTAAGTTACTCGAAATGTCAGAAATTCGAAAAATTCTCGTAATTTCAAATATTATGAAAATGTTTTAAACTTCCAGAATTTTCAAAATTTCTTTATACCTTCGAAATTTTCAAAACTGTTGAAATTCTGAAAATTTTCAAACTTCTAAAGACTTATAAAATTCTCGGAATCCTCAGGAGGCTTCAGCCACCTAAGCCCCCTCCCTGCCAACGTGCTTATCAACCCCTAAAAACCCCAAAAACAGAATCCAAAATAAAAAAATCAACACACGCCAAAAAACCCCAGTATCCCTCTTCCAACAGTCCCTAAAAATCTCAAAAAACCCCCGAAAACACCGTCAAAAATCCCTAAAATTACAATGTCGCAACGTCAACAAAAAAACCCGCGCGAAACATTCGAAAAAACGAAAAACTCGCCACCCCATTCCCGAACTATTTCCGTCCCCGTAACAGATATAGCGGCGCAAAAATCCAGGGGTAAGAAAAAATAAAAGAAAAAACACTCACCAGCCGCGACTGTCGCGATCGCGATACACCGCGACCGAGAATCCGAACATGGACCTCGACTCCTGCTGATAAACGGCGTAATGTTTCGTCTCGACGTTGAAAGCTCCAGATTTTTGGGCCAGCGCGAAAAGCGCGACCACCACTAGAACAAACCACATTTTTTCCATCACCCGGGGGAAACTTTTCTCCATCCCTTCGCTTTACTTCGAACACTGGGGGGAGGGGGAGGGTGTCACTTTTCCACTGTCATGAAAATTCCTGACGGGGAAGGGCGAATTTTCAAAAATTCGCCGCGGCGCACATGTGGGGAGCTTCGCGGGAGTCTCGCGCGGGCGGCGATTAGGAGAAAAAGGCTTGACGGACAGCCGCGGACAGACTGAACCGAAAGAGAAGCTCTTTCGGTTTCAGCTTTACGACTCCCCGTCCCCACTTGCGGCCGCTTCTAACTTGATGCACATGTGTTTATCGTGTCGGGTGTGCGCGCACGCGTCACGCTGTTGCACATTCGCGGACGTTATTAGAGTTTAAGGCTTTTGGGGGTGGATTGTTGTAAGATGCGAAAGTTCGCGGAAAATTGCAGCACGTCTAGAGAAGTGTTGTGCGATAATGAGGGAATGATTTAGTACGAGTTTGGAAAGTTTCGAGCGGTGTAATGAAACAAAAAAAAGTGTGTGTTGTGGGACACGCGGTAGAAGTAGAAGTTTATGAGAGATTCCGAAAGGTATATGAAAATATTAATTATGATGGATGATTTTCGAATTTCTCAGATTTCGTTCGAAAAATTTGGGAATTATCGAAATGAATGGAGATTGCAAATTTTTGAAAAAATGTTATAGTTCAGAAAATTGGAATATTTTAAGGATTTTTATAATGTTCGTGAATCCGATGATTTTGGAAAATTTAGAAGATTTTAAACAATTTCAATTTAACAATTTCAAAGTATTCGAAAATGTTTCATAATGATTGAAAATGTGAAAACTGTGAGAATTTATGAAATTTTTATTTGAATTTAACACAAAAATGAAAATTTTCAAACATTTCGAAAAATTTTAGATATTTCGGAATGTCGTAATTACTTTAAATACTTTTTGGTTTATTATTTGAATAATCAATATTAATTAAATGATTAAATAAATAATTTTTGGAAATTTTGAGTTTGAAAGATTTGAAAGAATAGGGAATTTTTAAGAATTGAAATACCATCACAATTTTAAAACGTTGGACAATGTGTATTTCCAAATTTCATCATTTTGGACATTTTTGAAAATATTGGTAAGTATAAGCAATCCAAAAATTCAGAAAAAATAAACAATTCCAAATATTTACAAAAAGGCTGGTTATTTTGAAATTTCCGAAAATTCCAAAATTTTCAACAATTTTCAAATTTGACAGATTACCAGAGTTGAGATTTGCCAAAAAGTTCGACAATACACAAGCGGTTCATTTGTTCACAGAAAGTTTGTGATGCCTCAAACTTCCTCGATCACTTTTTTGATACGAAACCGAAAAAACATGGTTTTCCATTTGTATTAAAAAAACACACGTCGGCAAATGGGTTTTCACCTTTTTTCATGTCCCGTCGTCTTCGCTCAAGTCTTACGAATCAAAATTAGTAAGAACTTTGTGGATTCGTTGAAAAATCAACGAGTTAAGACGAGGTAAGTATTGAAAAACGTGGATTTTTAGATAACAAAATTTGGCATTTTTTATT